>JAODAL010022907.1:30000-63757 GCA_025379985.1 Phyllomedusa bahiana | reverse complement strand
CTGACAAGAGCGCATCCGTGGTCCAGTGCAGGGGCCGTGGAGCACATTGTGACACAACCACCTATTAGTCACCACCAAGGGGCCACAAGTTGGTCATGTTCGGGATTTTCAGATGTTTAGTAATTTTCTCCATGTGGACTGCATAGCCCTGGAATTGAAGGTAGCGCATTGCCCTGGTGCCATCAGATGGCTTTTATGCTTGTTTTGGATAAATCAGTGAGGAGCCTCCATTCCTCTAGATTATGACTTTTTCCAGAGCTTCCATTAAACTCTTGCTGTTGTTGAATGCCACAAGATCGCCCTCCATGAAGAAGTTTTCCACAAACTTTATCAGGTTACGGAACAAAGAAATCCAAACATTGCCCGCTAGAAGATTCCAACGCTGGAACCCCTAAGACTCACCCTTCTCTTGGGCAATCTAAATTTTCTTAAACCAAGGTTCATTTTCCTTGGCTCTAAGTTTGGTTCAATTGAGGTTGCTGACAGAAAATCTTGGTCATGAGAGGAAGATGCTTCATGGCACCAAGCGCCCTTTTCTTCCTCACTTGATTTGACTGAAAATGTTTCTGGTACTTTTGTATTTGTTAATGGCAGAGGCGTAACTTCAAGCTCTTGGGTCCTAGTGTAAAAAGTTAAATGGGGGCGCCCAAGTTACCATGCACCATTTACAATACTGGTGTCTTCAGAAAGGCTTTTGGGCCCCCTCGGGCTGCAGGGCCCGGTAGTGACTGCTACCACTGCGTCCGCTGTAGCTGTGCCCCTGGGTACTGGGCATATTGCAGATGGAAAGTTTTAGATACTGTCAAGTCCCTTTTCCTTTTCCCTTAAAACTCCCTCCAATGGAGGCCCCATGCAGAAAAGAAATTGTGTTAGGGGCTAGAACCTGAACAGGGATAGTGAGCCCTAGGCTAGGCCCCCTAAGGCTGTCACCCCCTTTAAATTTCCCGGGTCTACCCCTACCCCGGTCCCTTTGGACAAAAATGTGGACAGTCCTCACCTAACTAAGGTGACCGACAAAACAAAGACAAGACAGACAAACACAACAAAGAAGAGTCAGGAGACAAGGAACACAACCAGAGAGCAGCAAAGGTACAAAGACGCAAGCAGAAAACGGAGGTCAAAAAGGCGAGCCAAGAGGTAAGTATCCAGGTAGTCAAATGCAACAAACAATGCAGCTCCAGTACGATAACCTTAGGACAAAAAGGGAAATGTGGTCTTAATAAGGGGGTGTCAGAGTCCGGTTCCTTTTGGGTTTGGGGAAATTTGGACCACACTTTTGACATTTCCCGACCAAAAAAGGCAGAAAACAGACCAGAAAGGTGAATGGAGAAGGCAGCAGTCACTCACCACTCAAGCAGAACGACCTGCAACTCTGCCCAGGCTAGCAAAGAACCAGACGGGTGCGGCCCATCACACCTCAGACAGTACGATTCAACCCCTGTTCAACATGCCAAAAATTTTCATAAAGATATGATCATGGCCAAAAATCAGGGCCATCCATTGGACACAGTAGGGAGTTGCCCGGTGACCCCACAAGTATAGGGGCCCCAGGTGGTATATGTATGCCCCCGGGGAAAACAAGAAACATACCCTGAATCCCTTGGTTGGGTTTGCTTTTTAAACTGTTTGTGTGTTTTTTTTGGATGTACAGTTTTAAAAACCAAGGTGGAAAAGGGAGCCCAAAAGGCTCCCCGTCTCCAATTTTCTTGTGTTGCAGGTGTCCAAAAATAAGTGGTGTGATTAATGAGTGTGTTGGGGTGGATAGAAGGTGACCAGGGGGATGTCCATATATTTGGGCAGAGCCCACTGAAGTGTTATGCCCCTGGGCCAATGATGCTGTTAAGGCGACTCTGCCAAAAGTTATACATTACGGACAGAGAGCTACTCCGCGGACTGAACAGGCACAGTCATGACAAATTGGTAGGGTGATTGGTTGGCTTTCCCAAGATCATTTGGACTCCCAAAAAAATGGATCCCTTTCTTCCCATAACCACTTTTTAAGGCTGAGCTCATCTATCACACAGGTCGGGGCCTCCCCAGTTCCATTTCCCTGGTCAGACAGGGCTCTTTTTCCACCCTTTTGGTCAGACATTCTCTTTCCCAAGGTTTTCCGGGCCCAAAAAATGTTGGGTTCTTTTGGGTTCAGGCTCCCTCATTTTCCCAGCTCTCGGGGCAGCCCTTTCCCCTCTTTTCTCTTTTTGGTCGGGCCCAATGCCCATTTTTCACTCTCGGGGTCAGACATGCCCCAGTTCCAGCTCTCTGGTCAGGCTTTGCTCATTTCCCAAAGCTCTCTGGGTCGGGCCCTTTTTGCTCAGTTCCACTCTCTTTTTCGGGCCATGTTCATTTTCCAGCAATCTGTTCGGGCAATGCTCGTTCGTCTATCGGGCCCCCAGGCATCCCTCATTCTGTCTATTTTGCCCAGGCATCTCAGTTTGTCTAATCGGGTAAAGGCAGCCCCCCCATTTCCCCTACCTTTTCTGGTCAGGCATGCCCCCGGTTCCAGCCTCTTTTGGTCTTTAACCCATCCCCTCATTTTCCATCTCTCTGGTCAGGCATCCCCTCTTTTTCCAACTCTCCTGGTCAGACTGCCTCAGTTCCACCCATCTGGGTCTTGCACCCCTAAATTCCCAAACCCTCTCGGGTCGGGCATGCTCATTTTCCAGCTCTCGGGTCAACATGCCTCGGGTTCCAGCTCTCTGGCAGGCATCCCTCATTTTCCCTCTCCTGGTCACCCAATCCCAAAATTTCTGCCCTTTTGGGGTCAGGCAATGCCCATTTTCCAGTTCTTTTTGGTCAGGTTTTTGCTTTTTTCCCCATCTCTCTTGAAAGGGCGGGGCCACCATTTTCAGCTCTGTGGTTGGGAAAGTTCCCCCATTTCCCATCTATCTGACCCGGGCTGCTAAAGTTTCCATCTTTTCTGATTCAGGGGGGGTGTGCTCAGTTCCAGCTCTCGGGTCAGGCCCAATGCCCCTTCCACTATCTTTCCCAGGCATGCTCATTCCATTTTTTCGGGTCAGGCAACCAGTTTCCACCCTTTTCTGGTCAGGCATCCCCTCAGTTCAGCCTCGGGTTTAAAGGCCCAATGCTCTTTTTCAGCTCTTGGTCGGGATGCTCACCCCCAGCTCTCTGGCGGGGCATCCCCCCATTCCAGCTCTCTGGCAAAACATGGTCATTTCCAGCCCCTTCTGGCAGTCGGGCCTAGTTTCCCCTATCTTTTGGTCGGGAAAATGCCAGTTTTCTGCCCTACCCTGGTCAGGCATGCTCATTCCCCGTTTTTCTGGTCGGGGCCAGGGCCCCATTTCCCCTTTGCCCCTTTGGTCAGGCCAATCCCCTCATTTTTCAGCTTTTGGGTTAGAAAATTTTCAGCCCATCTATCTGGTCGGGCCCCCACCAAAGCTTTCTTTGGGTCAACAGCACATTTTTAAAGCTCTGTGGTCAGGCTTCTAAATTTTCCGTTCTCTGGTCAGCCCCCATCCCTCAGTTCCAGCTCTCTGGGCCCAGACTTTTGCCATTTTCAGCTCTGGGGGCCCAAGGGATCCCCTAAATTTCCCCCACCTTTTCTGGTCAGGCAATGCTCAATTCCAGTTCTCTGGCCCAGCCCATCCCTTTTTTTCCCAAGCCTGTGGGCAATGCAGCTCATTCCAGTTCTCTGGTAAGGCAATGTTTCGGGTTCCAGTTTTTTGGTCAGAAATCCCCTCTTTTTCAGCCCCCTTGTGGCCGGGCATGCTCATTTCCCCTCATTTTTTGGTCGGGAAATAGCCCCATTTTCCCATCTCTCTGGTCATGCAATGCCCCAGTTCCACCTTTTCTTGGTAAAGGCCCTTTTGTAAATTTCCCAGCTCTCTGGTCACCCAATTTTCAGTTCCAGCTCCCCGGTCAGACATCTAATTTTCCACTCCCTGGTCGGGCCCTTCCCTCACTTCTACTCTCTGGTCAGGGCTTTGCTCAGTTCTGTCTATCGGGCAGGAAAGCTCATTCCACCCTCTCTGGTCGGGCCAATGCTTATTTTAAGTTTTTGGGGTTTTAGGCCATGCTCATTCCCATCTATCTGATCAGGAAAATGCTCAGTTCCTTTCCTATAATATCAGGCATCCCTCAGTTCCCCAATTTCTCCCCGGTCAGCCCCATGCTCAGTTTCCAGTTTTTTGGGTAAAGGCATCTCAATTCTATCTCTTGGCCCAGGGATTCCCTAAATTTCCCCTTCTATCTGGTCAGGAAAGCCCAGTTCCGTTTTCTTCACCCCCAATGCTCGTATTCCCATTTCCCCGGGGTCGGGTATGCTCATTCCAGCTCTCGGGTCAGGCATCCCTCCGTTTCAGCTCTGGGGTTGGGGCACCCCCTCATTTCCATTTTTAACTGACCCGGCCCTGCTCATTTCCCAACTATTGACCCGGTGTGCTCAGTTCCGCTTTTCTGGTCAGGCATGTTTCACCCTCCAGCTTTTTGGTCAGGCATGCCTCAAACAAAATCTCTCGGGTTCAGGCATCCCTCCAGTTCCATTTTATTGGCAGGCATGCCCCAAGGTTTCCAGTTTTCGGGTCGGGCTCCCCTCACCCTTCCAAACCCTCCCCTTGGTCAGGCATCCCTTCATTCTAGTTTCTCCCCCCAACCCATGCTCATTTAAAGCTCTTTTGGAAAGGCATGCTCAGCCCCCATCTATCTGGTCGGGAAGCTTTCCCCCTAAATTTCAGCCCTGGGGTTCGGGCCCCATGCCACCCTCCAGCTCTCTGGCCCGGCTTTCTCAGTTCCACCTCTCTGGCCCAGCCCTGGTTCATTTCCAGCTCTCGGGTCACCCATGCTCAGTTCTTTCTCTCTGGCCAGGCATGAGGGGATTTCTTTGTCTATCGGGGAAAGGGCAGGGCCCCATTTTCCAGTTCCCTGGTCAGGAAATCCCCTCAGTTCCAAGCTCTTTGGTCGGGCCAAACTCCCCATTTTTCAGCTCTCTGGTTAAAAATGTTTAAATCCATCTATCTGGTCGGGCCCCATGCTCAGTTCTTTTCTGGTCAGCTTTGCTCCAGTTCCAGTTCTCCTGGTCAGACATGCCCAGTTCCAGCCCCCTCGGGTTTAAGGAGACACCATCTCTTTTTTCCCGCCCCTGTGGTCACCCTTTCCCAAAATTTCCCCACCCTCTCGGGTCGGGCTTTCCCCCACATTCCACCCCTTGGGTCGGGAAAAATGTTTCGGGGTTTCCATTTTCTCGGGTTCAGGGGGGCCCTTCATTTCCACCTCTGGGGGAAATGCAATCCTCATTTCCATTTTTTCTGGTCGGGCCCTCCCTAAAGTTCCATTTGCCCCGGGTTTCGGAAAATGCTCAGTTTCAGCTCTTGTGGTCAGGCATCCCCCTCATTTCCATCTATCGGGTGGGGGCATGCTTTTTTTCCATCTCTCGGGTCAGATGCTCATTTTTCCAAAGCCCCGGTCAGGCATGCTAAATTTCCAGCTCTCTGGTCAGGATGCTCATTTCCATCTCTCGGGTTCGGGTATGCCCCTTTTTTCCACCCTTCTTGGTCGGGCATCCCTCACTTCTATTTTCTCTGGTCAGGCATGCTCATTTGTCTATAGGGGTCCAGGCATCTAAATTTCCCAACTCTCTGGTCAGGCATGTTATTTTCAGCTCTTTGGTTGGGGCATTCTAAAGTTCCATCTATCTGATCAGGCATGCTCAGGTCCATCTATCTGATCAGGCATGCTCGGGTTTCCAGTTCTTCGTAAAGCCCAGTTTCAGTTCCGCTCTTTGGTCAGGAATCTCAATTCTATCTCTTTGGTCAGGAATGCTCATTTCCCAACCCTATCTGGTCGGGCATCCCTCATTTCCCAGCTCTTTTGGTCAGCATGCTCAGTTCCACTCCGGGTCAGGCAACCCTCAGTTTCAGCTCTGGGGTTTCGGGGCAGGGCTAAAAAAAGCTCCATCTATCTGGTCAGGCATGCCCCATTTTTTTACCCCTTTTGGTCAGGCAGGGCTAAAGTTCCACCCTTTTCGCCCGGGCATGCTCAGTTCCAGCCCCTCTGGCCCAGCATGCTCATTTTTCACTCTTTTGGCAGGCTTGCTCAGTCCATCTTTTGGGTTCAGGATGCTCATTTTCACCCCCTTTTGGTAAAGGGAATGCTCATTACAGCTCTCTAAATCGGGCCCATGCCATTTCCCAGTTTCGGGTCAACATGCCCCATTTTCCAAAGCTCTTTTATCGGGCCCATCTCAGTTCAATTTCTTGGCAGGCATGCTCATTCTGCCCTATCTGGTCAGGCTGTCAGTTCTAGCTCCTGGCAGGCATGCTCAGTTCCAGTTCTCTGCCGGGGCTTGCTCAGTTCCAAGCTTTTTTGGTAAAGGCCATGCTCAGTTTCAGCTCCCCGGGTTTAAACCCTGCTTAGCTCCATCTATCTGGTCAGGCAGGTCATTTCCCTCTGGGTCGGTCATGCCATTTTCAAGTCTTTTGGCCCAAGGCAGGCTCATTTTCCACCCCCTCTGGCCCAGTCAGGCTCATTTTCCATCTCTCGGGGTCAGGCAGCTTTTTTTAAGCTCTCTGGTCAGCCCATGCTCATTTTTCAGCTTTTGGGGTCAGGAAATGCTAAAATTCCACCCTATTGGTCGGGCATTTTCCTTTCCAGTTCTCTGGCCCAACATGCTCATTTCCCACCTTTTCTTTTCAGGCTCCCTCTTTTCCCAAGTTCTCTGGCAGGAAATGCTCATTCCAGCTCTCTGGTCAAAATGCACATTTTTACTCTGTGGTCAGGTATGCTCATTTTTACCCTCTTGGCCAGGCATGCTCAGTTCCACTCTCGGGAAAGGGCATTTTCAGTTCCGCTCTTGGTCAGGCAGCTCAGTTCCAGCTTCTGGCGGGCATACTCTTTCCAGCTCTCTGGCACCATGCTCAGTTCCAGCTCCTGGTCGGGGCATGCTCAGTTCATGCCCCCTGGGGTCGGGCATGCTCATTCTCCCCCTGGTCAGGCATGCTAAAATTCCACCCTTTTTCTGGTCAGGCTTTCCCCACAGTTTTTTCTCTCGGGTCGGGCATGTTTATTTCCCCAACTCTCTGGTAAAGACATGTTTCTTTTTCCCATCTATCTCCCTTCGGGCAGGGCCAGTTCCAGCTTTTGGGTCAGACTTTCCCTCGGGTTCTATCTCTTGGTCAAGGCATGCTCGGTTCCAGCTCTCTGGTCAGACATGCTCAGTTCCAGCTCTTGGCCCAGGAGTTGGGGGGGGGCCCCATTTCCCAAGTTCTCGGGTCGGGCATGCTCAGTTCCGTCTTAAACAGGCATGCTATTTCTATCTCTTGGTAAAGGCATGCCCCAAGTTCTGTCTTTTCGGGTTCGGGCTTTGCTCAGTTCTAGCTCTCGGGGAAGGCCATGCTCAGTTCCATTTCCCTTCGGGGTTCAGGCATGTTTCATTTTCCAAGCTCTTTGGTCGGGCATGCTCATTTTCAGCTCTCTGGTTAGAAAAGGGCTTAGTTTCCATCAATCTGGTCAGGAAAGCTCAGTTCTCTCGGTCGGGCCCGTCAGTTCAAGCTCTATAGCCCAGGCATTTTAATTTTCCATCTCTCTGGCCCAGGCAGCTCAGTTCCATCTCTCTGGTCGGGCATGCTCATTTACATTTCTACTGGTCAGACATGCTCGGGTTTTCAGTTTCTGTGGTCGGGAATTTTTGCTAAATTTCCCAGCTATCGGTCGGGATGCTCATTTTACAGCTCTCGGGGTCAGAAAACCCTCAGTTTCAACTCTGTGGTCAGGCATGCTAAATTTCAGCATTGGTCGGCCATGCCCGTTCCAGCTCTCTGGTGAGGCATGCTCATTCCCAAAGCTCTCTGGTCGGGCGGCTCTTTTTCCAGTTCTCTGGTCAGGCATGCTCAGTTCCAGCTCTCGGTTTTCCAGACATCTCTTTTCAGCTCTTTTAGTCAGGTATGCTAAAGTTTTCAGCTTCTGGGTCAGGAAAGCTCATTTCCCCAGCTCCCCGGGCCCAGGCATGCTCATTTTCCAGCTCCTGGTCAGGATGTCATTCCAGCTCTCGGGTTAAAAGGCGCTTTCTCATTTCCCAGCTTTTGGGTCACATGTTCAGTTCCAGCCCTCGGGGTCAGCTGCTAAATTCATGCTCTGTTCGGGCATCCAGTTCTCTCGGGTTTTGGCATCCCTAAATTTCCCAAAGCCCCTCTGGTCGGGCCCTTTGCTCAGCCCCCAAGCCCCTCGGGTCAGACATCCCCCATTTCCTTTATCCTCGGGCATGCTTTTTTTCCACTCTCGGTCAGACATGCTCAGTTCTATCTTTCTGGTCCCCCATGTTTCAGTTCCAGCTCTCGGGGTTAGACATGCTCAGTTCCAGCCCCTTCTGGTCGGGCCCTTTGCTCAATTCCACTCTTCGGGTTTCAGACAGCTCATTCTTTTTTGGTGGGCATGCTCAGTTCCATCTTTTGGGTTCCAGGCAAAATCATTTCCATTCTCTGGTCGGGCATGCCAGTTCCAGCTTCGGTCGGGACTTTGCCCCAATTCCAGCTCTCGGGTCAGACTGCTCATTCCCTCTCTGGTAGGAAATCTAAATTAAAGTTTCTTTGGCAGGTATCCTCAGCACTATGAAGGAGGGCTATGTGTTTATAAAGTAGCGGGAGATGGAAGGCAATATACTGTAACTCCAGTCAGAGGCTCAGAAAATAAGGAAGCATAATATGAAATATACAATATGGTGGACACTTGCATTTCAGCAGCCAGGGGAGGAGAATAGAATGGAATACATTTCCCAAAGCAAAATCAAAATGGGGAAATGGGTCTGCTCCCCACATTAGTTGTTGCTGAAGGCGCGCTCACATTTGCTGTGCCGAGGAGGAGCACATAGGGGGAACAAAAGTAAAATATAAAAGGGATCATATTGGATGTAGGATTTGTTTTTTTTACTATTTTCTATTGTGTTACAACCTTTTTAAGTTATTTGTCTGAATGCCGAAATACCCCTTTAAACTCCATTGCAGTCAATGGGGTCCATTGGGCACTGTTGGTGTCTGTAATGTAACGGTTCAAAGGGGGACCCCCCTGCAACAAAGGTCCCAAAAAAAACCCCAATGAAATGAAAACCCGACCTTAGGGGTTAAAGGCCCCGCGGTTAAGGCTAGAAAGTCCCCAAAAATGAATTTTTTTCCCCAATTTTGGGTCCCAAACCTTTTGTTGATCCAAACAGAGCCTGACTGGAGTAGCTCTAGTATCTATTATACCAGAAATTACCCGCATCTATAATATCCCAGACCCATTTAAAACCGGGGTGTTTTTTTCTGAATTTATCAGTGGGGGAGAAAAGGGAAAAAACAAGGGGGTTCCTTTGGGCACAAGGTGTGAAACCAAATACATCACATGTGGTGACCAGAATCGAGTTACTCCTGCAGAAGGGAGCAAAAGGGGGTGAGGTTTTCTTTCAATCCCCTTTACCTATGGGGCCTTAAAATAGATGACAGGTGAAACGTTGTTTGCTCAGGTGAAGAGCTGTATTTATAGATGTTCTGCAAATCTCAGGGTCCGGGGGGCTCAAGACAGAGCCGCAATGTACAAAGCAATCCAGAAAATAACCCCATATTAAACCCCCTTAATGAAGGCTGGTCTTTTTTTTTGGCTCCCCAGCCTTTCAAAATTCCAAAATTTTTACCAAAAACCCCCCAAAAATTTTGGGATTTTTAAAAAAATTTTCTCTTCCTCATTAAATTCTTTAAAAAGGAAAAAGGGAGGGGGGATGACTTTAACTTTTCAGATTTTTTTTATTCTATTTTGTATTTTTAAACTTTAAATATTTTATTTTTACACCTCTATTTGTAGTCCCCCTGGCCACTAGTGAGCGCAATCACTTGTACACCCTTCTGCATTCTATGGATAACGAAGAAGGGTGTACAAAAAAAGGTGCTTATTTACTTTCCCTTTCTTGAGGCAGGAACCCGGGTTATATATTGTAACCAAGTCTATAGATAGATAGATTGATAGATATATAGATAGATGATAAATAGATAATTTGATAATAGATAAATAGATTTGAGAGAGAGATAGATTGTAGGAAAAGATAAAATTAATAGATAGATAGAAAAGAAAAAGATAATATGGAAAAAAATTTTGATAGATTGTAGATGATAGATTTTGAGAGAGTTGGGGGGAACTAGAGATAACATACATACATGCCCAAAAATATATAGATAGAAAATAATTTAAAAAAATAGAAAACATGCCATAAAATATATAAGTAATTTGCAAAAAAAAAAAAATGTTAAACAAATAAAAAAAAAAAACAAACACAAACCTCAAAATTCTTCTATATCAAAAAAACACTTTATTTTTATGAAAAAAAAAGTTACACACAACAGGAATTGCTGCCCCAGGCCACACAATTATTGTTATTTAATCTGAACGGTGAACGCTAAGAAAAATATTTTTTTTTTCATTCAGCTTTTCAAAAAACACAATCAAACGTAAAAAAAAAAAAAATGTTCTGCCTCTTACAATATTGTAACATACTACATGATTTGTTTAAATAGCGATTTTGATTTATGGTGCGAGGAGGAGCCTGTAAGAAAGAGGTGTGACCTGAGGAAGTTAGGGCGTTAGCGCGTGATATGTAAGAAGGGGGGGGGGGGGCGCAACCTCAAGGGTAGTTGTGGTTGGCAAACACTTCAGCTATGCCCTTATATCTGGCTTGTTTTGATCGCTCCGCCAACTGCTTTATATACCCCAAACAACCTCAATAATCACACCAGGCACAACTTTCTAATCCAAACATTGAACCAACATCGACCAGATGAATATAATCAAAATAACCCGAAGCTTCATTGAAGGAATAAATGTATAGAACACAAGGTGTAGCGTGTGGAGCCGCTGGGCATAGAAGTAGTTAAATAAAGTCGAATAATATTGTATAATAATATTGAAAAAATGTAGATGGAAATACATTGATAAATACAATTCATGTACAAATACACAACCAATAAGTAAAGGAGATATGAAAAATAACCTTCAGTATGAGGGGGGTGATAGTGTTGCCTAAACCTGTCTCTCTTCGGTTTGACACTGTTTGGACCGAACTTGTAAAAAAAATTTCTTACTCTGTCCCTAACCCTAAGTTGGGGTGAGGGAGAGGGTTAGGGTCTTAAGGTCCTTTTAAGGTGAACAGTGCCACAGATAGGCATTTTCAAGTCCAGCTGTGCTGTTGCTCCAATGTCAGTTCTGGATCCAAGTCACATTAGGCCAACATCATGGAAAGCCTTGTCCTCTTTCAAAGTTTTCTACAGTCATTTCCATTTATTCTCACTGCTGACCTAAAGTTTCCCATTGGTCTCTGACACTTTGCATCAGTGTTGGGCTGGGGTTTCTGAGGCTCAACAGTAAAGTTGATTTTTGGTGCCACCAGTTGAGATGATTCTTGGGGTCCAACAATGGAGTTAATTCTTGGGGCTCACCAGTGGAGTTGATTCTTGGAGCCACCAGTGGAGTTGATTCTCAAGGCCCTTCAGTGGAGTTGATTCTCAAGACCCTTCAGTGAAGTTGATTGTTGGGTACCATCAGTGGATATGATTCTTGGGGCCACCAGTGGAGTTGATTCTTGGAGCCCACCAGTGGAGTTGATTCTCAAGGCCCTTCAGTGGAGTTGATTCTCAAGACCCTTCAGTGACGTTGATTGTTGGGTACCACCAGTGGAGTTGATTCGTGGTACCCATCAGTGAAGCTGATTCTTGGAGCCACCAGTAGAGTTGATTCTTGGGGCCACCAGTGGAGTTGTTTCTCATTGCCCACCAGTGGAGTTGATTCGTGGGACCCACCATGATGAATTGATTCTTGGGGCCAACTGGTGGAGCTGATTCTTGGATTCCTCTCTACAGCTACTGTACATGACTCCACATACTGTGCATGAGTCTTGCGCTGTGTCTTTTGCTTTCTGCCCTCTGTCTCTCTCTTTCCCAAAAAAATCTGGGTCTGCTATGCCCAATGACCCAATCATAGGCCAACCAGGGTTTTCACCAGTTCCCCTGTGGGACAGTCCAAGCCTGCTTTGCATCCATTCTTACCACTGACATAATTTTCCAGAAAAATGCCTGGATATTCCAGGCCATCAAGTTATTTAGGAAATAAATACAACAACAAAGTGAGTTTTAAACATAGTCAGTCTTCATACATGTGGCCCAAGATATGCACAATTATATAACTTGCACAATTATGCATAATTTCCTATGGAAACCAAATGCCGCCCTTTAGAATTACAAAAAGTTGTGTTACACATGGAAAATGTTAAATGTAACCTGTCCTACAGAAATGTAAAGTGCTAAGTAGAGATGAGCGGGCAGTAAAAAGTTCTAGTTTGATTAGAACCTCGAACTTTTGTGAGCTTGGTTCAAGGTTTTATTCAAACTAGAACTCGAACTTCAAACCGCATTAAAGTCAATGGAAGCAGATGTTCTAGGTGATTTTTATACCTATACAGGTGAGGAGAGGCTGGAATTACCACCCATAACAGTAAACTGGATACGGGGAACAACTCAGTGAAGACAATTTGTCTCTAAGAGTCACAGAAAAAACTGAGAAGCTAAAATACCTCATTCCTTTCAATGGCGAACTGAAAAGATGAGGACAGCTTGCAAGCAGGGGCGTAGCTATAGGAGGTGCAGCGGTAGCAGCTGCTACGGGGTCCTGCATCCTGAGGGTGCCCAAAAGCCCCTTTGACACACAGGAGATTTGGATACGGTGTGTTATAAAATTACTGAACACCCAAAGCGGCAAAAACAGAACTTTTGGCCACTGAGTATGATTTAGCAAATCCAAGCACTCTGTATAATATACGTATATCCATGTATATGAGAGTTAGGCGTTATGTGAGCCTGCAAATGTCGCCAAATAACAGCTTCTGGGTGTGGGAAAGATGCCGCCAGCAATACCAAACTCCCTAACTATTGCTGTCCATGGGGAGGAAAATGCTATCTAACTAAGAGCAGTCTGTACAGTACAGGGAGTGAGCTGAAAATGGCGTTCACAAGGCAATACAGTGAAATATAGATAACATGGTCATGTGATTTTAGCAGCCAATGAGAGCCCTACACCTCAGCGATGACGTTTTTGACGCTTCTCTGTGCTCTGCAGTCATTGGATGGTGCCAAAACTGCAGAAAGGTGATTGGATGGGGCCAAAAGTGCAGAAAGGTGATTGGATGGTGCCAAAGGTGCAGAACGGTGATTGGATGGAGCCAAAAGAGCAGAAAGGTGATTTGATGGAGCCAAAAGTGCAGAAACGGGCTTGGCTGGCTCCAAAAGTGCAGAAAGGTGATTGGATGGAGCCAAAAGTGCAGAAAGGTGATTGGATGGGGCCAAAGGTGCAGAACGGTGATTGGATGGAGCCAAAAGTGCAGAAAGGTGATTGGATGGGGCCAAAGGTGCAGAACGGTGATTGGATTGAGCCAAAAGTGCAGAAAGGTGATTGGATGGTGCCAAAGTGCAGAAAGGTGATTGGATGGCCGCCAAAAGTGCAGAAAGGTGATTGGATGGGGCCAAAAGTGCAGAAAGGTGATTGGATGGTGCCAAAAGTACAGAAAGGTGATTGGATGGGGACAAAAGTACAGAAAGGTGATTGGATGGGGACAAAAGTACAGAAAGGGGATTGGATGGCCACCAAAAGTGCAGAACGGTAATTGGATGGAGCCACAAGCGCAGAAAGGAGATTGGAGGGCACCCGGAGTGCAGAGAGGTGATTGGATGGGGCCAAAAGGGCAGAAAGGTGATTGGATGGCGCCAAAAGTGCAGAAAGACGCTGAAAACGAAACTGAAAATGGCTTGTCGAACTAGAACTAGAATGTTCGGTTCGAGTTCTAAAAATTCAAGAAGTTCTACTAGAACTTAACTTTTCTAGAACAGTTCAAACAACACTACAGTAGTGCTAAGTAATCAGGTGGTGCTAAGATGTACAATCACATTTCATTTCCTATGGAAACCAATTGACAAACTTTGAAAACACAAAAGGTTGCTGTCCTACCCAAATTCGAAGTGCAACACAATTGTTAAGTTGTCACTTAGCAATTGTGTTGCCATTTAGGTGACTACTTAGCAATTGTCTTGGCTCCTATGGACTCAGCCCATTAATCTCCTGCTGCTATGAACCTTCCACAAGACAGTATAAGATGTACAATCATGTATCATTTCCTATGGAAACCAAGTGACAATCTTTGGAAATACAAAAAGTTGCCGTGTTACAGACGGGCAATGTTCAACGTAGCAAATCGTCCTCTACGGGTGAAGACTCTCTGCTTATGGATGAGCAGCCATGAAATCCTTGTTTTCGGTAGGCTCCCATGACAGTCAGTCCATGTGGCCACCACGCCCCAGCACAACCCAGTGATACAACTTTATTCCTCAGCTTTGATTTCCTAATAAATCAAGCATCTCCCATTCCGCATTAATCACCGAGGGCTGATAACATCAAGACAAGCTAACGCTCAACAAATTATCTAATCCAGATGTTGCACAATCGTTGTAAACATCGTCCCCAGTAGGACCATAAAATCAATGAGTCCGGCTGGGTTTAGGGTTTCAGGTTGTGCCTCACCTTTGCTGCCTCCCATCTCCAAAAACAGGAAAATGTAAATATGATAATGCATAGCACGTGTGTGAAACTGGATAGGTTTTCAGCTTGTGTTCAAGGATCGGCCCACACACACACACACACAAATACAGCTGCCCCGCGGTGCGAAACCTGACGTCTGCTCCTTAATTAACCACTTCACTGCTGGAGGGGGTATTTCAAACACAGTCTGGAGATCTAAGGCCACGCTGGGACCTGCAGTGTATAATGAGCCTGTTATGATGCTTTAGGCACAAGTATAATCAGCAGATACTTAAAGGGGGTCTCCAATCCCAGGACATGGGGTGGTCCTGGAGGTCGGACCCTGCGAAACATTTCCAAATAACCATCACTTTATGAGATGGAGATTTTTGCTTGTTAATGATATTGAAGAGCGATCCCAGGCTTAAAGGGGAGCTCCAACACTTTATAAAGCTTGATAATCACTAGGGGAGGATAAGAAATAGAAAAAAAGGGGGCACAGAGCTAAATCAGTCAGGAGTCATTGTCAGGATCATTGATGGTCCTAACAGTCGGACCCCATCAAAATTTCCAAATAACCATCACTTTATGAGACAGAAATGTCCTATAAAGTAATAAAAATTTGACGACTAAACAGCAGAATAAAACAAAAATGATGTTGACTTTGGGTACATGATGAATCACAAAATATCAAGATTTCTGCTTATTAATGATATTGATGAGTGATCACAGGCTTAAAGGGGGGCTCCAAAACTTTTAAAGCTTGATAGACATTAGAGGATGATATGAAATAAAGCAAAAACAGGGGGGCACAGTGCTAAAGTTTGTAGCTGTGGAACTACAAATGCCATCACGCTGAACCACATATGTACTAATTGTATGAGTACACATTAGCACATGTCTAACATCTGCTCATGTGGCATGCTGATACTTGTAGTTCCATGTCCCACAGCAGCTAGTAGCGGTGGAACTACAAGTTTCAGCATATCACACCACACATGTACTGAATCTATGGGTGCTAATTAGTACATGTTTTTAACATCTGCTGCTGTGACATGCTGGCACTTGTAATTCCATGTCCCACTGCAGCTAGTATCTCTGCAATTACAAGTTCCAGCATGCCAAACCACACATGTACTAATTGTCTGGGTGCTGACAAATACATATGTTTCACATTTGCTGCTGTGGAATGCTGGCACTTGGAGTTCCATGTCCCACTGCAGCTAGTATCTCTGGAACTACAAGTGCAAGCATGCCACACCACACATGTACTAATTGTCTGGGTGCTGACAAGTACATGTGTTTAACACTTGCTGCTTTGGCATCCTGGCACTTGTTGTTCCATACTCCACAGCAACTAGTAGCTGTGGAACTATAAGTGCCAGCATACCACACCACACAAGTACTGATTCTATGGGTGCTAATTAGTGCATGTGTTTAACTTCTGCTGCTGTGGCATGCTGGCATTTTTAGTTCCAAGTCCCACTGCAGCTAGTATCTCTGGAACTGTAAGTGCCAGCATGCTGCAGCAGCACGAGAGATAGAAAGTGAGGTGATCTCTTCTAAACAGGGACACAGATAGCAAAACAGATGTAAAAAGGGTCCTTCCCTGCATTATCCCAAAGTAAAAAAAAAAAAAGAGCTTGAGTTAAATGTAATAAATGTACCTGATCCGACTTAAATACAATTTTAAGTTAAGAACAAACCTACAGTCCCTATCCCATTTGTAACTGGGGGACTGCCTGTAGGTGGAAGTTTGGCGAAGAATATACAAATTCCAACTGATGTTGACTTGTGCATGAGAAATCAGTAAGATTCACTGATTCATTTGCTTAGTAATGATTTTGATGAGTGATCACAGGCTAAGAGGGCGGCTCCAAAACTTTAGAAAACTCGATAGTTATTAGAGGATGATAGGGAAAAAAAAAAGACGGCATAGTGCTAAATGAGTCACGATTGTCGGGATCGGAGGTGGTCCAAGAGGTCAGACCCTGCAAAATATTTCCAAATAACCATCACGTTATGACTTATAGATTTCCTATAAAGCAGTCAAACTTTGACTAACCAGAAGAAGGAAACAAGGGGCGACATGTATGAACGGGGCTGCACCAGTATTCTGCCGTGATTAGAGGCCACAAACCTGGCTTAGCCTTGTTCTATGGACGTATGAACAGTCGTGCTCCAAACTTTGGTGCAATCTGTGCCTGCTCTGACACTTTGTAATGCGCCAATCATGTGAGAGAGTGGTGGGGACATTGCACCATATTCGTAGGATTAGACACTTTTATGAATCTGTGACACCAAAACTAGACACAAAACGGTCAGAACAGCCAGACCAAGGTAAAAGTGCTCTGTCTGAGCCGTAAGTTGTCGTTTTGGAACTAGATTTGCCATTAGGGCAAAAGAATATAAATTATTTCTCAATTTATACCAGTAAAATAATACAAACTAATTTATTATAATTATCAAACTATGTAAAATTAAACAATATAAAATTAATATTAAATTATGTAATGTCCAAAAAATACAAAATCCTATAAAATCTGTATAAAATGCTATCACCTATAATTAATATTAAATTAAATAATATAAATGAAGTAAACCAATACAGCATCTACCATAAATCCCATTCTCAGTTATCGTAGTATTTTCAAATATTACAAACACATCACAGCAGACTAGAAATAAAAGAAAAGTTGTTAGAGTAGCATGTCAGTGAATAGAAACTATGCTAATGATAATTCATGGCACACCACAAGTCTCAGGAAGACCTGTCGTGTGCACTGGCTATTGCCGTTTGTTGACCCACTAGCGACATTGTGATGAATGAAAATGAACGTACAATATAAAAGTATCAAAAAGCATTTTGTACGATTTTAATTATAAAAAAAGAAAAATATAAAAATCTGAACAAAATGTGTTTTTTAACATAATAAATGTTGCATTAAAAAAACAATTAACTGCTTTAATCTCTACAGAGAAGAACAGAAGCTCACAATCATGTTGTTCAGTGTTTCTCTTTCTCCTATGTCTCATCGCTCTCCCTGTGTCGGTCTCAGTTTGTGGTTAGAATGTTACAAGATATAAGGAGCTATTACTGTCAATCATACTTAAGAACTGCAACATTTGTGTTCTAACTGTTACTTCTCTTCTCTATAGAGACCAGAGGAATTCATTGAGTCGATTTTCTAATGAAAAATTAATTATGTGAATAATAAAAAATTTTCATGATTTTCTATTTTTTTGTTTTTACTACATTAAATGAAGCGAATTGTAATCAGATGGTGATCAGTGCGGAAATTTAATTTTGCTGCTCTCAGCCTTTGTTCTAAATATGGCAATAGCCGTCACCAACAAGATCACTACCATAGTTTCTATTCACTGACATGCTATCCTAGTGGTTTTTCTCTATATTATAGAATTTTATGTTAAAGGGGTTGTCTCACTACAAGGATTGCTTTTTATGTTAAAGATCTTGCAAAAACAAGTCACTTTGCAATATATGTCCATTAACAGTGTCCTACCTATTCCTAGATATACCCTCTTGCATGGACTGCATCAGCTTCTCAGGTCGCTATAGCTACAGACCTGTTTACTCTCTCCTGATAGGCTGCCAGTGCTGGTCGCTATAGCTACAGACCTGGCTTCTACTGCAGCCTAGTGGAAGTCAGTAAATATGCCCCTGAATTCAAAATGAAACCAAGAAAACAGGACTGAGGTAAAATGAATCGATGTAGTGAGACAACCCCTTTAAGTTTATATTATTGGGAATTTATTTTATTTAATACGGTTTTATAATGAACATCAGTGAGCCCGGCCCAAGCTGTCAGGAATTCTGTGGAGTCTTTCTACTTATTTTACTATGCGGCACAGATAGGCATCGCCCCAGGATTATACCTACAATGCGCCAAATGAATGAACCACAGTAGGACAGGTTCATACAAGTTGCCGTGTTCTATACTGCTTTAAAGATATTTAAAACTGACCTCTTTGCTCCAACGTTCATACATGTCGCCCAAAATTTCCAAATTATGTTCACCTTGAGTACATAGTAAATCAATAGTATTCACAAAGGGGCACATGTATGAAAGTGGCGCCGCCCCGACGGTCGTACTTTTCAGTAGATTAGTGCAGCATTCGTCAGTATGTATGAAAGCCCGCTGTGAAAGTGGTGCAAAAAGTGTCTGCCCCGAAATATGTCAATCTATATGGAGTGGTACAACAGTTTTGTGCCACATTTTGTCATGACACATTCATAAATGTGGCGCATTGTACGAGTCTGGCACAACAAACCCCTACATAGAACTGACAAGTACAAAAATGTCAAGCCCAGTGCAGCAGGCATCAGATTTTGGAGTCGGACAGTGCAGGATACATACATTGCAAATGATGTTGACTTTGGGGACAAGATAAATCAGCAATATACATGAGGGGGGATGGCTGCAAGGGATGCAGAGGTAGCAGTCACTACCGGGCCCTGCAGAGGGCCCAAAAGCGCTTCTGCCACATAAGAAGACACCAGTATTGTTAATGAGACATGGTAACAGGGAGGCCCCATTTCACTTTTTGCACTAGGGTCCAAGAGCTTGCAGTTTCGCCTCTGTTCATGAAATATCTAGATTATGCTGTTTGGCAAGAATTTTTCCAAAGATGAGGACAGTTGGCTTCTACCTCGTAGGGTTTTTTGCCTATCTGTGTCAATGTAGGACAAGAGGCTGAACTGGATGGATGGGGGTCTTATTATTTGGGTTATTTGTGTAACTAGAGGGCAACATATAAGAGTATTATGCTCGATCTTGATGTGGCCAATAGGCGGAACAGGATTGACGAGGGTCTTATTATTGGTGTTCTATACTATGTAACTAGAGGGCAACATATAAGAGTATTATGCTCGATCTTGATGTGGCCAATAGGCGGAACAGTATGGACGAGGGTCTTATTATTGGTGTTCTATACTATGTAACTAGAGGGCAACATATAAGTGTATTATGCTCGATCTTGATGTGGCCAATAGGCGGAACAGGATGGACGAGGGTCTTATTATTGGTGTTATATACTATGTAACTAGAGGGCAACATGTAAGAGCATTATGCTAATGTGACCAATAGGCTGAAATGGAACCATTTATATCAACCACATGCTGACAAAATAGATACAGCAAGGAGGAAGAATGAATGTATTAGATACTTCATTGTGACCTTGGCTAAGGAGAAGCTTAACTTTCTTTGTTTCCTTTCCTATTGTAACCTCCAAGGTACCGAGGGTCTGGTCTGAGGGGGGAAGGCAAAGCTTTCCTATGGCCACAGAATGGGTGACTGAATCTGAGCTTCAGCTGGCGCCAATATTTCTATGCCACGTGTTTTCTGTCTCTATGAAGTTTTGGGCTTGTGGGAGACACCGGAGCACTTCCCAGGCTCTCACTGGTACTCATTGATAGATGTCTGGTTATGTTAAGGGGGTTTTCTTGCTACAAACATCACATCTCTAATGATGGGGACAGTAAAAATAAGCATTTTTGCAATTGGTTTGCATTACCTAAATAATTTAGTATAGTAGATATGTTAATCTGTGTGTGTCTAGAGCTAAATCAGCAGCCTGAGATCGGGCCACGCCCCCTTTGCTGTGATTGCCTGCCTGATATTTCGTTCAGTCTGTTGGGACATGCCCCCTGGATGGGACACGGCCCCTTTTATGTGATGGGCTGTCTGATATTTAGTTCAGCCTGTTGGGACACGCCACCTGGATGGGACACACCCCCTGTGCTGTAATTGGTTGACTGATATTTCATTCAGCTTGTCGGTACATGCCCCCTGAACAGGACATGCCCCCAGTGCTGTGATTGGCTGCCTGTACTCTGTGCTTACTCCCCTCTGAGCTGGGTAAAATGAAAGCGAAACAGCTATCTGTGCTGGCTGTGTGTGTAATAGAAGCTGTCTGAGCTCCTCTATGCTCATGTCTCAGCTCTATGTGAAGGATCTGGGCAATTACTGAGTCTCTAGCTGCTAGATTCACTCGCCCTCATATAACAAAGTCTTATACATTCTGCTCCCCCTCTACTTCCTGCCTGATAACAGAGGGGGGAGCAGAGTGCATTCCTCACATTTGTTTCATCAGTTCAGGCTGTATGTATAACTGTTTACAGCAATGTAGGGGTTCTGGTTACAAGGAGCTTGTGAAGTTAGATGACTGCTCTGCAGGCATGAGAACCATTGCAGGAGGTCTGCAGCTATGACATCCTCTCCCTTCCACTGCTCACACAAAATGATGGTGTCACCAGTCTTCAGTGAGGGAAGACAAGCCTATTGGGAGGATAGACACATCCACTGGGAGGAGAGAACCACCTACTGGGAGGAGAGGCCTGCATACTGGGCGAAGAGGCACGCCAACTGTGAGGAGACACCCGCCTTCTGGGAGGAAAGACCGCTTACTGGGAGGAGAGACTCAATTACTGGGAGGAGTAACCCACCTACTGGGAGGCGAGAGACGCCTACTGGGAGGAGAGACACAACTACTCTGAGAAGACACCGCCTACTGGGAGGAGAGACCCAACTACTGGGAGGAGTGACCCACCAACTGGGAGGAGAGACCCAACTACTGTGAGGAGAAACCGCCTACTGGGAGGAGAGACCCAACTACTGGGAGGAGTGACCCACCAAATGGGAGGAGAGACCCAACTACTGTGAGGAGAGACCGCCTACTGGGAGGAAAGACCCAACTACTGTGAGGAATGACCCACCTACTGGGAGGAGAGACCCAACTACTGGGAGAAGTGACCCACCTACTGGGAGGAGAGACACGCCTATTAGGAGGAGACACTTGCCCCTGGATTTGAAGGTATAAGAGACAGAAACAGCTCAAGTCTGTGAAAGCCAGTGATGAGAAAACACCTTTAACCCCTTGAAGCACCGATATGTCCTGTCATCCGTAAGGTCTCTTGGGGTGGGCTCATTCGTTGAGTCTGCTCCATACACGGTGGTTTCTGGCTGTTAGACACAGATGACTTTAGTCCCGGCCATTCAACTCATTTCCCACCACATGGTTATACATTTTTGGCTCTTCATTTTTTTTCCTTTCCGCCTTCCAAGTGCCATAACTTTTTTTTATTTTTCCATCTACATAGACATACGAGGACTTGTTTCGTTGTGGGACAAGATGGACTTTCTAATGGTGTCATTGACCGCACCATAGAATATACTGGGAAACCCCGGAAAACATTCTAAGTGGAGTGATATGTGAAAATAAACGTACTGGTGCCATGTTTGCAGGGAATTTGTTTTCATGCCATTCACTCCTCGATGTGTTATCTGTTTTCTGCAGGTCGGTATGAATCCAGTCATAGGATTTTTATTTTGTATTAGTGCATAAATCATTCTCTATTTATTAATTTTGCCTTCTGCGCCATTTTTTGCGACCATTAAATTTTTTGCTTTTTTCCACCTTTGGGCCTGAGAGAGGGCTTATTTTTTGCGGGCTGAAATAGCAGTTTTTATTGATAACATTTTGTTACTTTTTATTCACTTTTTATTCCGTTATTTTGGGGACGTGAAATGAACCAAAAAAGCACAATCTTGTTGCTTGGAATTTATTTTTTCTACTGTGTTCAGTGAATGGGAAAAATGATGTTATATGTTAGTAGATTGAACTTTTACAGATGCGGCGATACCAATTATTGGCGACATGTATGAAGGGAGACGCTTCGAAGTGAATTGTCGAGTCTCATTTTTAGTGTATAATGCGCCTGAATGTATGAAAGTGGTTTTTGTGCTTTCATAAACGGTGTGTAAAGTCCCCGCCCCTCACCTGTGTGTTTGGCGCATTATGGAACTTAGGCGCATTAGTAATGCCCCAAACATGTATAAAGGCCATAGATAGGCTGGAAGTCATTAGAATAGCATGTCAGTGATAGAAACTATGGGACTGATCCTGCTTGGAGGACCACAGATTCCAGCAATACCTGTGCTGTGCCGGCTCTTGCTGTATGTAGAATAAAGATGGAGCAGCAAAATTACATTTCAAATTTAACGTAGTCAAAATTTTAAATATAAAAATATGAACAAATTCATCAATGGGTTTTTTAATGTAAAATTAGTTTTAGATTCTATACATTTTAAATAAATTTTATTGGAGATATTTTTTATATTTTTGGGATATTATATATTTTTATATTAATTTTATATGATAACATTTTTAATTAAATTTTAATAATTTCATTTTATATAGTTTGATCATTATCAGAAATTACTTTTTATCATTGTACTGGTGGGTTGAGAAATATTGGGCATTTTTGCTCCTTACAGCAAATCCAGCTCCACTGCGACTCCTCAGGCTCAGGCAGATCACATTGATATAGGTCTGTCTGTCCAAGTAGTAATGCGGCGAGTTTTGCCGAACCACATTCAGAAATGTGTCTAATATTATGAGTGTGGTGCAACACCCCCAGAACACCCCCAGAACACCCCCAGAGTGGCCCCTCATGTTAGGTGCATTAGAAAGTGTTGAGTCTTACGAGCAATGTGCCTAACACATTCATTAGGTGCATTAGACATCGTAGCCGCTCAGTTAGGTGCATTGTACGCCAGAAAAAGGGTGAAAAACCTGATCATACATGTCGCCCTATTTGTCACTTTTTTTGTTTGGTTTTTTTTTTTTTAACCTTTTATTTTTTTATTTATTTTTAAAACTTTTTTTAATCATACACTTATACCTGGAGTCTCTTTAGAGTGCTTGACCACTCGGGGACTCGATCGCTTGTGCACCGTTCTACATTAAATATATAATGGAAAGGGTGTAGAAGGGTTTCTTATTACTTCCTGTCTGAGGCAGGAAGTAACAGAAGTGCTAACATGGCAGCTATGGAAGCCTTCAATAGGTTTCTAGCTGCCATGGTAAATGCTCAGCACCTTGGATCTTGACATGAGAGACGGCGATCGGAGGAAGGAATGATACACTGCCCCGACGTGTAAAGAGTTAAACAGCAGGGATCGGAGTTGGCGGGTGTCAGCTGTACCACAAAGCTCTGCCAGGAGAAAATGGCAACATTTTTTATGGGATTTTTTTTTTTTTTATTTTAAACCAGTAAAACATAGAAAAACCTGATGGAATTGTACCGCGCAATTGCTTTTCTTTTATCCTTTTCCAACCCACAAAGAATTTTTTTTCGCTCCCCTCTACATTACATAGTGCATTAAGTGGTACCATTAAAAAAAAAACTACTCATCCTGCAAAAAGTAAGCCCTAATATGGCTAAGGTGACAAAAAAATCAAACCATTATGGCTGTTGGAATGTGAGAAAAAAAAAACAAAATAAAATGCGAAAAACTTGTGACATAAAAAAAAAAAAAAAAAGGCACAGAAGCTAAGGAGTTAATTATTGCTTATCCCCCCTGGAAAGCATTGTCATGGCTGGAACAGTGACCATCATTCCCTGCTCTGTGCACTCATTGCACATAAAATGTCTTTTATCTCATGACCAAAGTAAAATCTGTTGACCAATGTATTTAGAAAAAGTTTTCAATTACTTGTCCCTTCATATTGAAAGCTGATCTTTGAAGTGAAAAAAAACCTTTAAAAACATTCTGTAAATAGCCTTCTTTCTCCTACTATTATTAGCCCAAGATTGTGTTTTCGTCACCCAGCTGTCAGTCCATCTCCAAACAGGAAAAGGACTCCCAATCGATCTCTTAAGATTCCAAGCCAGGAGAACCTGTAAGGAATATGGGACCAATGGCTTCCCCTAACAAAGCTTAGAGGGCAAGAATTTGTGCTCCAATATTTCCATATTTTTTTACTGTAATATCAAGTAAAATCATAGGATCATAAAACTTCCATATTTATAATATATGTTGTCCCTCGGGGACATTCCTGGAACCTCTGCTTTTTTCTAACTCCGCTATTAAAGGGGTTGTCTCCTCTCAAAGTTTCATAGGATGCATGAATGAAATAATGCTGCTTTGCTCTGTCACTTCCTGGTCGAGCTGTCTGTAATTAGCATATGAGCTCTGTGTATTCAGACTTCTGCTAACTAGATAAATCTCCTGCTGCCAGGACCAAGGAAGCTTCTGATTTAAAGTAAACAGCAGTAATTACTCTGTTGTCTGAAAGATCACATAACAAACAAGCTCTCACTGTCCCTAGTTCTGTGCTGGGGCAACCTGTGTGACCTGTCACTCCCTGCTATCAGATAGAACCAGGGCCGTTCCTAGGGGCGGGCAGGGCAGGCGTGCACCCGGGGCGCCGAGGCTCCGCTCACTCGAGGGGGGCGCCGCGACCGCCTGCCTTACTCGCCCGGAGTATTAGCCCCTGACTCTGCGCGGCTGTTTTACAACAGTCGCGCAGAGCCTGCAGCTGCAGGGAGGAGACGGGACGGATCGTTCCCGTCCTGACTCCTCCCCTGTATCAGCATCGCAGGGGGCGCACAGCTTTCACCGCACCCCCTGTGATGCTCGTTCTCCTCGGCTGGCAGCTCTGCCGCCGAGGAGACCCCTGGGAGCTGCGTGCAGTGTAAGCAGCGTGATGACGTCACGCCGCTTACACCGCTCAGCAGCTCCCGGAGCTGGACGCGCAGGCCGAGGTCAGTACTATTTTGTTATTTTATAATTAGCTACAGGGGGCATCACTGGCTACAGGGGCCTCACTGGCTACAGGGGGCATCACTGGCTACAAGGGGGCATCACTGTCTTCAAGGGGGATCACTGGCTACAGGGGGGGCATCTGCTTGCTACAGGGGGGGCATCTGCTTGCTACAGGGGGGCATCTCTGGCTACAGCGGCATCACTGGCTACAGGGGGCATGTACTGGCTACAGGGGGGCATCAGTGGCTACAGCGGCATCACTGGCTACAGGGGGCATGTACTGGCTACAGGGGCATCACTGGCTACAGGGGGCATCACTGGCTACAGGGGGTCATGTACTGGCTACAGCGGCATCACTGGCTACAGGAGGCATCACTGACTACAGAGGCATTACTAGCTACAGGGGGCATCACTGGCTACAGGGGCAACACTGGCTACAGGGGGGCCTCACTGGCTACAGGGGCATCACTGGCTACAGGGGGCCATCACTGGCTACAGGGGGCATCTACTGGCTACAGGGGCATCACTGGCTACAGGGGGGCATCACTGACTACAGGGGTATCACTGGCTACAGGGGGCATCTACTGGCTACAAGGGGGGCATCACTGGCTACAGGGGTCTCTACTGGCTGCGGGGCATCACTGGCTACAGGGGGCATGTACTGGCTACAGGGGCATCACTGGCTACAGGGGGGCATCACTGGCTACAGGGGTATCACTGGCTACAGGGGGCATCTACTTGCTACAAGGGGGGCATCACTGGCTACAGGGTATCTACTGGCTGCGGGGGGCATCACTGGCTACAAGGGGGATCACTGGCTACAGGGGCATCACTGGCTACAGGGGGGCATCACTAGCTACAGGGGGGCATCACTGGCTACAGGGGCATCACTGGCTACAGGGGGCATCTACTGGCTACAAGGGAGGCATCACTGGCTACAGGGGTATCTACTGGCTACAGGGGGCATTACTGGCTACAGGGGGGCATCAGTGGTTACAGGGGGCATATCACTGGCTACAAGGGGGGCATCAGTGGTTACAGGGGGCATATCACTGGCTACAAGGGGGGCATCAGTGGTTACAGGGGGCATATCACTGGCTACAAGGGGGGCATCACTGGCTACAGGGGTATCTACTGGCTACACGAGGGGCATCACTGGCTACAAGGGGGCATCACTGGCTACAGGGGGGCATCACTGGCTACAAGGGGGCATCTACTGGCTACAGAGGGCATCACTGGCTACAGGGGGCATCACTGGCTACAGGGGCATCCCTGGCTACAGGGGCATCTACTGGCTACCAGGGGGCCTAACTGGCTACATGGTGGCATCACTGGCTACAGGGGGCATCTACTGGCTATAGGGGGATCTACTGGCTACAAGGGGGCATCTACTGGCTACAGGGAGCATCACTGGCTACAGGGGGCATCACTGGCTACAGGGGCATTAGTGGCTACAGGGGCATCACTGGCTATAGGGGCATCACTGGCTACAGGGGCATCACTGCCTACAGGGGGCATCTACTGGCTACAAGGGGGCATCTACTGGCTACAAGGGGCATGTACTGGCTACAGGAGGCATCTACTGGCTACAGGGGCATCACTGGCTACAGGGAGCATCACTGGCTACAGGGGCATCTATTGGCTACAAGGGGGACATCACTGGCTACAGGGAGCATCACTGGCTACAGGGAGGCATCTACTGGCTACAGGGGGGGCATCACTGGCTACAAGGGAGCATCAACTGGCTACAGGGGGCTACTACCTAGCTATAAGGGGCTACTATGTGGCTACAGGGGGCATATTACATGGCTACCATATGAGGTGCTATAGATGAGGAGTTTGTATAGAGATAGGAATTGGTAGAGAAGTGCTGATAAAGTGAGGAGTCTAAGATGTTTGTTTTGTAAATTTTACAGAGTTGGGAGTAGTCATCATGGCGTCTGGGACAGATGGAGAAGAAGAAGAAGAAAAAGAGAACAACTGTTCAGAAACGTCTCCTGTGAGTCACTAGATATAACTTTACTCTAATCATTTATATGTCTGCAGAGCCTGTTTAGCGAGTATCCATCATTGTATGGTCACTGTACGCCGGTAATATTGGTTGAAGTATAATGGTTTGTATTCAGTAATGGTCAGTTTGTATTATTCAATCACTATATGGTGGTGATATGTGGTCATGGTGTGGTGGTATTATTCGGTCACTGTGTGCTGGTGATATGTGGTCATGGTGTGGTGGTATTATTCGGTCACTGTGTACTGGTGATATGTGGTCATGGTGTGGTGGTATTATTCGGTCACTGTGTGCTGGTGATATGTGGTCTTAGTGGTCTTGGGATTCTGATTGGTGTAGCGGGCGGTGTTATTTGGTAACTGTATGACTATTATTTAGTAGTTTTATATGTAGCACATTGTGGTAAAGCTTTTTGTATATTTTGGCTTTGGTTTATGGTGATGCAATTTGTCGCACTGTGGCGCCATATGTTACAGGGGAGGGAGGGGGCGAAATTTCTTCACCTAGCCCTAAGTGAAATTTAGCCTAGGAACGGCCCTGGATAGAACAAACAGCAGTAATTACTCTTTTGTCTGAAAGATCAGATAACAAACAAGCTCTCACTGTCTGGAGTTCTGTGCTGCTGCCACAACCTGTGTGACCTGTCACTCCCTGCTATCAGATAGAACAAACAGCAGGGGGGAAGAAGTACACAGGTTGGTCAATAGAGAAACCAGAGTGAGCCAGGAAGGTGATAAAATCACTTGTAGCAATATATTTGGAAAACGTCTTAATTTAGTGTCCCCTACATGTTGAAAGCTATTCTTTGTAGCAAGACAACCCCTTTAATGTGGAACAACTTATAGATTTTCACGGCTTCTGGTACCACTTCTACGCCGACGACAGTCTCTTGACTCTGATGTTAAAGGGGTCTACCCAACATCGATTTTGATGGCATACTGATCTAGAACTGGTACCAGGAAAATCTATTATTTGTCCCAGGTCAATAGTAAAGCTACAAAAGAAAAGAGGGGACTCACACTTATCAGACTCCAATGGTGTATCCTAGTGATACGCCATCAAAGTCTATGGCGGGTAGATCCTTTTAACTCTCTGCTTTCCAGCATCCCAGAATGTCAATGGTACATAATGTCCTTCCTCTCCTTATATTTTCCCTGGAAAATATGAAGATCTTCATTATTACTATCAACCATTTTACCGATTTACTCTATCACAGTCCAAGGAAACTTGTGTTCCCAGTCCTGCATATCATTTGGGATAACCTTTGACTTCCAACCTCACATCCAAGCCCTTACCACCTTCCACTGCCTCTATCCTGTCTTGACCTTGACTCTGCAGAAATGCTGGTTTAAGTTCTTGCCATTTCCCACCTAAACTACTGCAACATCCTTCTGTCTAGTGTCATGATCCGGCAGTGTCAGTATATGGTGGATCCTCTGGGCTTCTGTGAGCATAGATGGTGCAACTTGCAGAGGTAGCCAAAGTGCAGGACAGGATAGCAGGTGCTGGTTCGGGTATCAGGACTAGTGTTGAGCGATTATTATCGACAAAGTTGAAATCGGCACAGTTTTATGGTAAACGGATTTTTTTAGATCATGTCGATAATTTAGGTTAAAATCTGTGCATCATCTATTAAGATCGCGCCATTTTCGGCTCATCCTGTAATTTTGGCGGCCAGCAAATCAGATTACAGAATAGAGCAGGGTGAGATGTGTGTGCGACGTCATGACTGGGATGTGTATGGTTGCGATTGGCTGGAAAAATCACATGACCTCGTTTTACATAGAACAGCGTTTCCTGTTTCAGCCTCAGTGTCTCTCAGCGTCTCATAGGGATAGGACCTGCGCTCTGCCTGTGGCCAAACAGCTCAGCGAAATTAGTCTATTTCTGCACAGAGAAACCTCTACTATTAGCTGTGATCCTTCCAATTTAATTAGATTAGAGATTTGAAGATTTTATATAGTTAGGTAGAGAATTTTAAAGGAGCATCTACCGCTGTAAATTCACGGCGGTGGGGGGGGGGCCGTGGGCGAACACAGACAAGTTCTATAAAGGATACTGGATATAGTTCACCAAGACTGAGTGTAGACATTGCAATAGCTTTATTATTAACAGTTTCTATTGAAATATTTCCTGGATATTGGGCAGCCTGAACTTATAGGATACACATCTTTTCTAGTAACTGCAGGTCTCTTTGTTAGATGCAAAACTCCACTTTTATTATCAGTATACATTTCAGACAGGTGTTCATTTTCAATTTTGCCCATTCCACTTTTGTTGATATATCCACCTTGTACTTAAATTAGAATCCAGCAAGTCAGCACAGGTTGATAGGTGCCAAAATACCTTGTAATATCCGAATCAATTTCAGATACGTGTTTTTTGACTTTGGCGCACTACAGCTTTGTTCATTGAGGCACCTTGCACTTAAAAGTGAATACTGCAATTTTTTAGTCACCACAGGTGAATTGATAGGTGCCAAAAAATACCTTTTATTATCCAAATACATTTCAGATACGTGTTTTTTGACTTTGGTGCACTACAGCTTTGTTCATTGAGGCACCTTGCACTTAAATGTGAATACTGCAATTTTTTATTCACCACAGGTGAATTGATAGGTGCCAAAAAATACCTTTTATTATCCGAATACATTACAGATACGTGTTTCTTGACTTTGGCGCAGGCCAGCTTTGTTGATAGATCTACTTTGCAATTAAATTTGAATACAGCAATTTTGTAGTCACCACATGTGAATTGATAGGTGCCAAAAATAGCTTTTATTATCCGAATACATTACAGATACGTGTTTTTTGCACTTTTGCCCAGTCCAGATTTGTTGATAGAGCCACCTTGCAGTTAAATTTGAATCCAGCAATTGTGTAGTTACCACAGGTGAATTGATAGGTGCCAAAAAATACCTTTTATTATCCGAATACATTACAGATACGTGTTTTTTCACTTTGGCGCAGGCCAGCTTTGTTGATAGACCTACATTGCAGTTAAATTTGAATCCAGCAATTTTGTTTTGATTTGAGGGATTTGAGAATAGCTGTGATTTGCCGTCTTTTAATAAGAGACTTTCCAAAACTCTTCCATACCTTCTCAAATGTGTATATTTCTGAACATGGAGCGAAATTCAGGTGGTAAGCGAGCAAAGAGGGGGGTAGGACATGGAGGTAGAGGTACGAGAGAAGGTTCTCCTTCCAGTGCTGGCGACAACACGCATGCAGCGGATCGTCAGTTGCAGGACCGTCAGGCCTGTCATCGCTGGGTCAGGGCCCTGTGAATCTCAGTAACGAACAGCGTCGCCAATCTGTCCTTCAGTGGTTAATGCAACCTGCATCCAGCAGTCTTACCTACTCGTCCTCCCAGTCACGGCCACAACTGTCGTCATCAGAATCACCAGCATCGTTCCAACATGAAGCAACCCAATTGTTCAAACTCGTGTACACCACCACTGTGGATAATCCCTTTTTATGAAGACCTCTTTGATGACAATTGCGGTTGGGGGTCAGAAGGCATGTAAAAGATCAAGAGGGGCGAAAGAGGATGATTTCTCTGCTCTGACGCCCATGCCCCAGTTACTGATGACATCAGAGGAGGAGAAGGAAGGCGGTCATCGGCAAAACATCCTGGGCAGTCGGTAACGCCTTGCAGGCCCTATTGCTTGTAGCCCGCAGCTTCTGGATGCAGAAGTAGGGACGACAAGTCACCTGTGTTGATGATGTTGATGACTTCATTGCGGATCCAACGTGTGGTCTTTTCAACAGAATTTCGTTGCAGAGCGCTTCTTCACTGGACAGGAGGGAAGACGATGGGGTAGTGTCAGTACGGGTTCGCCTCTAAAAGCGTGAGGAGCGGTCGCTGAAGTCAGCTGATTTGATCCGCCATCCACGGTCAGCGCCAAACACCGCTCCTCGCTTATCGACGTCTAATAAGGTCCAGGACCTCTCAAGCCTGGGCCTTCTTTTGACCAAGCTCTGATTCACCCTGCAATGTTCATATGCCGACTTTTGCCTGGTTAAACCGCATAAGTAGAGGCATGAACCTTAGGTGGTTAACCACACCAACATGTCTAGTCCACAAGCACAAATGCATGAGTTGAAATGGAGGCAACACTTGGGCCATAAAATGGCCAGACCGACGCCGGGCCTCCAACCAATGTCACTCCATCTGCTCCACCTCCTCCGCCCCACCCAAGCGTTCCTAAGCTGCCAATGTCTTCAGAGTAGATCAGGGATCAGCTTCCGCTTCAGCCTCCACCGTCACATGAGTACCCACCAGCACACAGAGCGAGACCCATCCTACCCTTTCTCCTTCCGCCCAGTTAAGTTTGAAGGACCTGCTCGCCCGTACAGTGGACCAGTCTGCAGCCAGCACTTCTGTCTTACAGGTTTGGGAGCAGAAGAAGAAACACTTATTAACCCAAACCTTTCCAAAGCGAAAGCCCGAATGTCGGCATTGACCAGGCTTTTGGCCTTGGGAAATGTTGCCTTTCCGTCTGGTGGACACAGATGGGTTCCGACCACGTCATGGCCCTTGTCCTGCCCCCCTATACACTGTTGCCGAGCAGGAATTTCTTTTGCAGAAAAAAGCCGTCCATGCCCTGGCCAGCAACGTTCATCTAAAATTTCAAATCGCGCGTTTGTATGACATCTGTGTCCGGAAATGTCCATCCTGACTACCGAAACAGGATAGTAAGCACGGCCAAGGCCGCTATATCTCTGTGACAGCTCACTGGGTGAGTGGGTGGATGTCCCTGGGGGTTACGGTGCGCTTCTATGGCTCGGCGCACGCTCTTCAAAACCGCAGGGATGGTTGCAGGGTTCTTTCCACCACAAGGTCCTCTGGTGCATCAAGTGCCCAGAGGATAAAGGACATGTTGAATTTAATATGTCTTGGTGACCGTCCACACACAGGTCAGGAGTGTGGACAGGCTGCTCACGCCCGCGACAGAGCGCTGGCTGGGTTGGGGGACATAGAACCTTGTGCCAGGCAAGGTGGTGTGGATAACGGCGAAATTGCTGGCCGCCTTAAGATAGGTTGGCTGGAGCACATCCCTTGCCTGGCACCATGTCATGAACCTTGTCGTCCAGAAAGTTCTAAAGAGCATTTTCCAGTGTCTGGACTGCCTGCTGAAGAAAGGCCGAGGTCTGACGGTTCGAACTTTCCGACCGTTTCGCACCATGCTTCGTCAAAGCCTGGCTGCGTTGGCAGCGTCCAGCTCGGCCTCCCCGTCAACGTCTCTTTGTTGACGTGGAAACAAGCTGGAATTCACCTTCCACATGCTTCCAGCGATTGTCAGGCAGCAGCGGCCAAATCCATTAAGCAGCTGTACCGAAGTGAACATGGCCTGACATGCAGAGGTGCGGACCCTTCGGGGTGTTGAGCCACGACGGGGGAGCAGGTGAAAGAGCTCCTGCACCTTCCTTGCCAGTTTGGAAGAAGACACCAAAATGGTCTGAGCGGCGACAATGCCCTTGGTCAGCATGAGCATTGTGGGATCTTAGTTCAGGAACCGGGTTGTTGGGACACTCTGAAACAACAGGGCCCGTCAGACGACGGAAGGAGGAGACGGGACACAGATGCAGACACGGAGGCTTTCTATCCGTAAATCCACATAGGCCCGACAGAGTTTCACAATTTCATCGGTCTTCATTAGGCAGGGGTTTCGGGGTCACAGAGCTAGTGCAAGGTGGCGCGATCAGCTCCAGGGTTGCATCCATTCAGGGCAAGTCAGGGCTGTGTTGAAGCTGTGACGGAGGGCAAGAGTGAGGAGGAGGAGGAGGAGGGGTATTCCTAGACCCGATTGTGTTACCGACGTCACCTTCCCCCCTTGGAAAGAGGTTGGCGCCAACAATTTGTGGCTGAGGAGGAAGATCAGTTTCGCTAGTGCCCCCTCGCCAAGAGGCCTTGGGAAATCCAAGGCTCCATCTCTCACATGAGTGCTTGGGTGGCTCCATTCCTCCAACATGGACCTACGCATTAAGGCATCTAAATGAACAACTAGTTAAATGGGTTGGCCACCATCATGGATCCCCAGGTACAAAAACAAAAATCAGCACCTTTCCTCTCCACCCCACCCAAATAGAGAGTAAAATGCACGGAAATGGAGACCTTGCTGATTGATCAACTGGAGAATCTGTTGCGTTGCTCACATTTCCCCAAATGTCACGGATGATCATACATCAAGCGTCGTGCAGCAAGTAGAGTGCAAAAGTAGGCGTTAGCGGCTAGCAGCAGGCAAGGTGGCAGAAGCCTAATTGGTGACCCCTGGCAATCTTTGTTATACCACCTCACCCAACGCATCGAATGAAGGTTCACACATCCAACACACAGAGATCAGCTTAAGATTTCATGTGCTACGCTATCTGCGTCTCAAACACCGAGTTTTTGTATGTGCTTCCCGGCCTAATAGACCTTCTGGTGGTATCCAAAAGGACGAATATGGCCCGAGCTGGCTCGTCACGCCATCAGAGGTGTTGTCCTGCCAGAGGCATGCCAGCGTCATTTCTGAGCGGACCTCAGCACAGCTGGAGGAGTCATTACAGACATACGCATACGGCTTTACACAGATAATGTGGATGTTTGACTTTCATCAAGGATGATCATGCTTGGTTCTTGGAGGTTGTTGTGGCCCCCC
>JAODAL010022907.1:0-22500 GCA_025379985.1 Phyllomedusa bahiana | reverse complement strand
TAGTATAGCATAGCATAGCATAGCATAGCATAGTATAGTATAGTATAGCATAGTATAGCATAGCATAGTATAGTATAATATAGCCTAGCAAAGCATAGTATAGCATAGCATAGTATAGTATAGTATAGTATAGCCTAGCAAAGCATAGTATAGCATAGCATAGCATAGTATAGAATAGTATAGCATAGCATAGCATAGTATAGTATAGCATAGCATAGCATAGCATAGCAGAGCATAGTATAGTATAGCATAGCATAGCATAGCATAGTATAGTACAGCATAGCATAGCACAATAACTTGAAGCTCAGGGGCCCCAGTGCAAAAAAGCGAAATGGCCCCCCCGGCTACCATGTAACAGTTACAATGCTGTATCTCCTTATGTGGCAAGAGGACTTTTGGGCCCCCTCAGGCTGCAGGGCCCGGTAGCGACTGCTACCTCTGCACCCCCTGTAGCTACGCCCCTGATTATAGCATAGCATAGCATAGTATAGCATAGCATAGCATAGAATAGTATAGTATAGCATAGCATAGCATAGTTTAGCATAGTATAGCATAGTATAGTATAGCATAGTATAGCATAGTATAGTATAGCATAGCATAGTATAGCATAGCATAGTATAGCATAGCATAGCAAAGCATAGTATAGTATAGTATAACATAGTATAGCATAGTATAGCATAGCATAGTATAGTATAGCATAGTATAGTATAGCATAGTTTAGCATAGCATAGTATAGCATAGTATAGCATAGTATAGTATAGTATAGTATAGCATAGCATAGTATAGTATAGCATAGTATAGTATAGTATAGCATAGTATAGTATAGCATAGTATAGCATAGCATAGCATAGTATAGTATAGTATAGTATAGCATAGTATAGTATAGCATCGTAGAGCATCGTAGAGCATAGTATAGTATAGCATAGCATAGCATAGTATAGCATAGAAAAGTATAGTATAGCATAGTTTAGCATAGCATAGCATAGTATAGTATAGTATAGCATTGCATAGTATAGTATAGTATAGCATAGCATAGAATAGTATAGTATAGCATAGTATAGCATAGCATAGTATGGCATAGCATAGTATAGTATAGTATAGCATAGCATAGTATAGCATAGAAAAGCATAGTATAGCATAGCATTGTTTAGCATAGCATAGTATAGCATAGCATAGTATAGTATAGCATAGTATAGTATAGCATAGCATAGCATAGCATAGTATAGCATAGCATAGTATAGTAGTAGTATAGTATAGCACCGTATAGTAAAGTATAGTATAGTATAGCATAGTATAGCATAGCATAGTATAGCATAGTATAGTATAGCACCGTATAGTAAAGTATAGTATAGTATAGCATAGTATAGCATAGTATAGCATAGCATAGCATAGTATAGCATAGCATAGTATAGCATAGCATAGCAAAGTATAGCATAGCATAGTATAGTATAGCATAGTATAGTGTAGTATAGCCTAACATAGCATAGTATAGTATAGCATAGCATAGTATAGCATAGCATAGTATACCATAGCATAGCATGGTATAGAATAGCAAAGAATAGCATAGCATAGCATAGTATAGTATAGTATAGCATAGCATAGCATAGTATAGCAAAGCATAGCATAGCATAGTATAGCATAGAAAAGCATAGCATAGCATAGTATAGTATAGCATACCATAGAATAGTATAGCATAGCATAGCATAGTATAGTATAGCATAGCATAGCATAGCATAGCAGAGCATAGTATAGTATAGCATAGTATAGTATAGCATAGCATAGCAGAGCATAGTATAGTATAGTATAACATAGTATAGCATAGTATAGCATAGCATAGTATAGTATAGCATAGTATAGTATAGCATAGTATAGTATAGCATAGTATAGCATAGCATAGCATAGTATAGTATAGTATAGTATAGTATAGAATAGTATAGTATAGCATAGCATAGTATAGTATAGTATCATATTGTATAGTATTGTGTAATATAGCATAGCATAGCATAGTATAGTATAGTAAAGTATAGCATAGTATAGTAAAGCATCGTAGAGCATCGTAGAGCATAGTATAGTATAGCATAGCATAGCATAGTATAGCATAGAAAAGTATAGTATAGCATAGTTTAGCATAGCAAAATTTTAGTAAAAGGGATAGTATAGCATTGCTAGTAAAGTATAGTATAGCATAGCATAGAATAGTATAGTATAGCATAGTATAGCATAGCATAGTATGGCATAGCATAGTATAGTATAGTATAGCATAGCATAGTATAGCATAGAAAAGCATAGTATAGCATAGCATGGTTTAGCATAGCATAGTATAGCATAGCATAGTAGAGTATAGCATAGTATAGTATAGTATAGTATAGTATAGCATAGCATAGTATAGCATAGCATAGTATAGTAGTAGTATAGTATAGCACCGTATAGTAAAGTATAGTATAGTATAGCATAGTATAGCATAGTATAGCATAGCATAGTATAGTATAGTATAGTAAAGTATAGCATAGTATAGCATAGTATAGAATACAATAGCATAGCATAGCATAGTATAGTATAGCATAGTATAGCATAGCATAGCAAAGTATAGCATAGCTAGAAAGTATAGCAAAGTATAAATGTAGTAAGCCTAACATAGCATAGTATAGTATAGCATAGCATAGTATAGCATAGCATAGTATACCATAGCATAGCATGGTATAGAATAGCAGAGCATAGTATAGTATAGTATAGCATAGTATAGCATAGCATAGCAGAGCATAGTATAGTATAGCATAGCATAGCATAGCATAGTATAGCATAGAAAAGCATAGCATAGCATAGTATAGCATAGCATGGTTTAGCATAGCATAGTATAGCATAGCGTAGTATAGTATAGCATAGTATAGTATAGTATAGCATAGCATAGTATAGCATAGCATAGTATAGCATAGTATAGTAAAGTAGTAGTATAGTAAGACACCGTAAAATTTAAAATATAGTATAGTATAGCAAGTATAGCATAGTATAGCATACATAGCATAGTAAGCATAGCATAGTATAGCATAGGGATAGCAAAGTATAGCATTTCATAGTAAAAGTAAAAGTATAGCATAAATATAGTGTAGTATAGCCTAACATAGCATAGTATAGCATAGCATAGTATAGCATAGCATAGTATACCATAGCATAGCATAGCATGGTATAGAATAGCAAAGAATAGCATAGCATAGTATATTATAGCATAGCATAGCATAGCATAGCATAGCATAGCATAGTATAGCATAGCATAGTATAGTATAGCCTAGCATAGCATAGAATAGTATAGCATAGTATAGCATAACATGGTATAGTATAGCATAGTATAGTATAGTATAGCCTAGCAAAGCATAGCGTAGCATAGTAAAAGCATAGTAAAGCATAGCATAGTTTTTAGCGATTAGTATAGCATAGCATAGTAAGCATGTATAAACATAGTAAAGTAAAGTATAGCATAGTATAGTATAGCATGGCATAGCATAGCATAGCATAGTATAGTATAGCACATGATAGTATAGCATAGTATAGTATAGCATAGCATAGCAGAGAATAATATAGCATAGTATAGCATAGCATGGTATAGCATAGTATAGTATTGTATAGCCTAGCAAAGCATAGCATAGCATAGTATAGCATAGTATAGTATAGCACAGTATAGTATAGTATAGCATAGTATAGAATACCATAGTATAGCATAGCATAGCAAAGTATAGCATAGCATAGTATAGTATAGCATAGTATAGTGTAGTATAGCCTAACATAGCATAGTATAGTATAGCATAGCAAAAGTAAAAGCAAAGCAAAATAGAAGAACATGGGATTAGCATGGTATAGAATAGCAAAGAATAGCATAGCATAGCATAGTATATTATAGCATAGCATAGTATAGCATAGCATAGTATAGTATAGCCTAGCATAGCATAGAATAGTATAGCATAGTATAGCATAACATGGTATAGTATAGCATAGTATAGTATAGTATAGCCTAGCAAAGCATAGCGTAGCATAGTATAGCATAGTATAGCATAGCATAGTATAGCGTAGCATAGCATAGTATAGCATAGCATAGCATAGTATAGCATAGTATAGCATAGTATAGTAAAGTATAGTATAGTATAGTATAGCATAGCATAGCATAGTATAGCATAGCATAGTATAGTATAGTATAGCATAGTATAGTATAGAATAGTATAGCATAGCATAGTATAGCATAGTTTGGTATAGCATAGCATAGTATAGCATAGTTTAGCATAGTATAGCATAGTAGGTATAGCATAGCATATAGCATAGCATAGCATAGTATAGCATAGTATAGCATAGTATATTATGGCATAGTATAGCATAGTATAGCATAGCATAGTATAGCATAGCATAGTATAGTATGGTATAGCATAGCATAGCATAGTATAGCCTAACATAGCATAGCATAGTATAGCATAGTATAGTAAAGTATAGTATAGTATCGCATAGTATAGCATAGTATAGCATAGTATAGTATAGCATATCATAGCATAGTATAGTATAGCCTAACACAGCATAGCATAGTATAGCATAGCATAGTATAGCATAGCATAGTATAGCATAGTATAGTATAGCATAGCAAAGCATAGCATAGCATAGCATAGTATAGCATAGTATAGCATAGCATAGCATAGTATAGCATAGCATAGAATAGTATAGTATAGCACAGTATAGTAAAGTATAGCATAGTATAGCATAGTATAGAATACCATAGTATAGAATAGCATAGCATAGCATAGCATAGTATAGTATAGCATAGTATAGCATAGTATGGTATAGCATAGCATAGTATAGCATAGCATAGCATAGTATAGCATAGCATAGTATAGCAGAGCATAGTATAGCATAGCATAGTATAGTATAGCATAGTATAGTATAGCCTAACATAGCATAGCATAGTATAGTATAACATAGCATAGTATAGTATAGCATAGTATAGTATAGTATAGCATAGCATAGTATAGTATAGCCTAACACAGCATAGCATAGTATAGTATAGCATAGCATAGCATAGCATAGTATAGCATAGCATAGCATGGTATAGAATAGCAAACAATAGCATAGCATAGTATAGTATAGTATAGCATAGCATAGCATAGTATAGCATAAAATAGCATAGTATAGCATAGTATAGTATAGCCTAGCATAGCATAGAATAGTATAGCATAGCATGGTATAGCATAGTATAGCATAGTATAGCATAGCATAGCATAGCATAGTATAGCATAGAATAGCATAGGATAGTATAGAATAGCATAGTATAGTATAGCACAGTATAGTAAAGTATAGCATAGTATAGCATAGTATAGAATAGCATAGCATAGTATAGCATACCATAGTATAGCATAGCATAGTATAGTATAGTATAGCATAGTATAGCATAGCATAGTATAGCATAGCATAGTATAGTATAGCATAGTATAGCATAGCATAGTATAGTATAGCATAGTATAGTATAGCATAGTATAGCATAGCATAGCATAGTATAGCATAGCATAGCTTAGCATAGTATAGTATAGTATAGCATAGCATAGCATAGTATAGCATAGCATAGCTTAGCATAGTATAGTATAGTATAGAATAGTATAGTATATCATAGCATAGCATATTATAGTAAAGAATATAATAGCATAGTTTAGTACAGCATAGCATAGTATAGTATAGCATAGCATAGCATAGTATAGTATAGCATAGCATAGCATAATATAGTATAGCATAGCATAGCATAGTGTAGTATAGCATAGCATAGTATAGTATAGCATAGCATAGAATAGTATAGCATAGCATAGCATAGCATGGTATAGAATAGCAAAGAATAGCATAGCATAGCATAGTATAGCATAGCATAGCATAGTATAGTATAGCATAGTATAGCATAGCAAAGCATAGTATAGTATAGCAAAGAACAGCATAAGCATAGCATAGTATAGTATAGCATAGCATAGTATAGCATAGCCTAACATAGCATAGTATAGCATAGCATAGTATAGCAAAGAATATCACAGTATAGTATTGTTGTAATTATACTCCTTCAATATGGGAATAGCCTTAGATTGTTGCCCTAGCGCTAGATCTAAATACCCTGGATACGACTAAACAGCTTTTTGGAGCCACCCTAGTTACCTAGCTCCTCACCTAGCTAAGCCCCTTTCATTAGGGACATGGCTTTAGTTTACTGCTCCAGTCCTGAATCTACAGTAAATACCCTGGATAAGGTAAAGTGGGTTGTTGGAACCACCCTGGGTACCTAGCATCAAGGGCAGCTCACCCATCACCTAGCTACACCCCTTCAGCAGGGAAATGGCTTTAGTGTACTGCTCCAGCCCTGAATCTAAAGAGGCTTGCTGAAGTCATCCTGGATACCTAGCACATGGGGCAGCCTGCCCCTCATCTAGCTATACTCCTTTAGTTTTCTGCCCTTTCCCTGAATCTAAATACCCTAGTTGGGGCAAAGTGGCTTGTTAGAGCCATCTTAAGTATCTTGCACCTGGGGCAGCCTGCCCCGCATCTAGCTACACCCCTTCACCTGGGGAATAGCCTTAGATTGTTGTCCTAGCTTTAGATATAAATACCTTGGAAATGGCTAAACAACTTGTTGGAGCCACCCTAGTTACCTAGCACCAAGGGCAGCTCGCCCTTCACCTAGCTAAGCCCCTTTCACTAGGAACATGGCTTTAGTTTACTGCTCCAGCCCGGAATCTAAATACCCTGGATAAGGTAAAGAGGCTTGTTGGCGCCAACCTGGGTACCTAGCACGAAGGGCAGCTCGCCCCTTACCTAGCTACACCCCTTCAGCAAGGAAATGGCATGAGTGTACTGCTCCAGCCCTGAATCTAAATACCCTGGATGGGGCAAAGTGGTCTGTGGAAGTCATCCTGGATACCTAGCACATGGGGCAGCCTGCCCCTCATCTAGCTGTACCCCTTCACCAGGGGAATGGCCTTAGTTTGCTGCCCTAGACCTGGATCTAAATACCCTGGATGGGGCAAAGTGGGTTTTTGGAGCCATCCTTGGCACCTTGAACCTGGGGCAGCTCACTCAACACCTATCTACACCCTTTCACCTGGGAAATGACTTAAGTTTGCGGCCATAGCCCCAGATCTAAATACCTTGGATGGAGCAAAGTTGCTTGTTGGAGCCACCCTGGGTACCTAGCACCTGGGACAGCTTTCACCTCACCTAGCTTTGCCCCTTTCACTAAGGAAACTACTTTAGTTGAATACCCTGAATGGGGCAAAATGGAGATATTGGAGATAACTTCAGTCACAGTTATTTAACCACTTAGATGCTGCAGTTAGCAGAACCATGACATCTAAGCTGAAGGCCATAGGGGGCATCTCCCTTCCGACAACTGATTGTCTCTTCCCTGAAATGCACTCACAATCTCAGGTCTGCCATGATTGTGGTCTTATTACACCACATAGTAGAGGCAAGGTGCAATAGGAGATCATTTAAAAGACAATTTACTGTGTCCTATGTTATTCAATAGATCAAATGATTGTGTGTTTGAGTTCCTTAGATGGACTGATAGGTAGTGTACAATAAAAAATATAGCGATTAAGGGCGATGTGTCAGAAAACTGGCACCGGCTTGTCAGTTCTAAATCACTTTAGATGAGTGTAGAATGCGACAATATGTATGAAATGTGGCCCATCAGAAGTGGCGCAAGTCATGTGCCACAAATGTGTAAAAATACTCGACAGAATTCCTGACTGATAGCTGGCGCCATGCTAAACAAACTTACTGCCAATAGACACAAAAATGCCAATTCTTTTCCAAATAACACCATTAAAGCTATATAAACTAATTTATGTTAATTGTAAAACTATATCAAATTAAATCATATAAAATTAAATAATATACAACTGATATAAAATTATTTAAGATACAATAAATCTAAAATTCTATAATATAAAACACAGATAAAATTATATCATATAAAATTAATATAAAATTATATAATGTAAAATTATCAAACCAATACAGAATCTACGATGAATCCCGTTCTCAATCGGGTAGTTATAAAGTTAGCGTAGTGTTATCAGTGATGACAGACACATCACAGCCGGCTAGGAATATAATAAAAGCTGTTAGGATAGCATGTCAGGGAATAGAAACTATCATAGTGATCTTGCTTGGCGCAGCTGAAGTCTCAGCAAGACCTCAGTGTCAGCTACTGCCCTATGTAGAATATAGGCTGAGAGCAGGGGGAAAAAATTTCAACAATGCTCAACATCTGATTAAAATTTGTTTCATTTAATTTATCAAAAACAAAAAAATTAAAAAATTTGAAAGAAAATGTTTTTACAAATTCCTAACTGACCCACTGACCTACATTTAGATGAGAAAAAATTGAATTACAATCTAAAAGTATGTCATAAGATTTTGATAGAAAAAAAATAAAAATTCTGAACAAAATTATTAATATAACATAATTAACATAATTAATTTTTCAGTAGAGATTCAACTCAATCAACCGCATTAGTGTCTGTGAAGAAGAGCTGGAGCTCATAAAAGTCAATCATACTGTTCAATGCTTCTCTTTCTACTATGTCTCATTGCTCTCCCTGAGTCGGTCTCAATTTGTGGTGAGAACGTTACAAGAGATAAGGAGCTATGACTGTCAATTATAGTTAAGAACTGTAATATTTGTATTCTGTTACTTCTCCTCTTCTCTATAGACACTAATGCAGTGAATTGAGTTGAATTTCTAACGAGAAAATAATTATGTGAATTTAAAAATTTCGTTCAGAGTTTTAGATTTTTCATTTTTTTTAATTAAAATCTTATAAATTATATCTTTTTATACTTTTAGATTGCAATTACATTTTTGCTCATCCCAATGTAGGTCAGTAGGTCAGGATTTTACATGCTGTATAAATTTTTTAAGAAAATTTTTCTCGACCAAATTCTTTTATTTTTTTTGTGTTTAATAACTTAAATGAAACAAATTGTAATCAGATATTGAGCACCGTTGATTTTTTTCCTGCTCTCAGCCTATATTCTACATACAGCAGTAGCCGACATCTAAGTCTTGCTGGAACCCCAGGTGCGCCAAGCAAGATCACTACGATTGTTTCTGTTCACTGACATGCTATTCTAAGAGCTTTTCTGTTATTTCTAGCCTTCTGTGATGTGTCTGTAATCACTGAAAATACTATGAATACTCAGTGAATACCTTAATGAGAATGGGAGTTATCGTAGATCCTCTATTGGTTTGATAATTTTATATGAGATAAAGATTAGTTTTCATCATGAAGGGACAGATAAATGAAGACTTTTTCTAAATACAGTGATCAATAGATTTTTCTTTAGTTATGAGATAAGAGATATTTTACGTGCTCTGAGTGCACCAGGTTCCTTTGGTTCCCTGACCATAACAGTTATCTGATTAGAGCAGAGAGCTCAGAGCAGGGAGTGACATCATCAGGGACTAATGATGGAAACTAATTATCTCTAACAAGATTACAGATAAGCCATTGTTTTCAGTCCTCACAGCACATGTACCTATTTTTCCTGAAGAGAAAACATCTCTTGCACTTGTCAGTGTAAAGACTCAGCTAGTTACAGAGAAGTTAAATATACTAATCACTGCAAAAGAAACACCCACAGCCGGAGGAGACAGAATTAGTGTAAAACTGCTCGTGACTTAGTGAAACAGCCTTTAAAACTTGGTCCACACAAAAAAATGGCCAATGAACAGCCAGCACCAGTCGTCAATACCTGGGATTGGGAAAAACTCCGATCCCAGATACTTAACTACTTAGATGCTGCGGTCAATACACCAATGGCATTGAGACAGTTAGGAAGGGCTCGGACTCCCTCTTCTGCAGCCCGGTCGACTCGAAATTGCAAACTGCTGTTGCCATATTAGCCGGGGACCTAATGAAATTAAATTAGATCAATAAAATGCCTATCATAGCGTAGTACGTGAGTAATGCTGACATATAGAACAAGCGATCAAACCAGAGCAGGTTCAAGTCCCCTAAAAAATATATTAAAAAAATGCTTTTAAAAATAAAATCTGAAAAAAACCTTTTCCCATTTCTTAAAAATGAACAATAAAAATTAACATATTTGGTATCCCTGTGTCTGATAAAGTCCAATCGTGTTGTATATCTTGCATGGTGAACGCTATAAGAAAATAATAAAATACTCTACGTCAGAACTGTGAGCCCATAGCAACCAATTAGAGCCCATAGTAACCAACCAGACCTCATAGCAACCAATCAGAGCCCATAACAACCAATCAGAGCCCATAGCAACCAATAAGAGCCCATAGCAACCAATCAGAGCCCATAACAACCAATCAGAGCCCATAGCAACCAATCAAAGCCCATAATAACCAAACAGAGCCCATAGCAACCAATCAGAGGTCATAGCAACCAATCAGAGCTCATAGTGACCAGTCAGAGTTCATAGCGACCAATCATAGTTCATAGCAACCAATCAGAGGCCAAGCAACCAATGAGAGCTTTTAGTAACCAACCAGAGCCCATAGCAACCAATAAGAGCCCATAGCAACCAATCAAAGCCCATAGTAACCAATAAGAGCCCATAGCAACCAATCAGAGCTCATAACAACCAATCAGAGCCCATAACAACCAATCAGAGCCAATAGCAACCATTCAGAGCCCATAGCAACCAATAAGAAACCATAGCAACCAATCAGAGCGCATAGCAACCAATCAGAGCCGATAGAAACCAATCAGAGCCCACAGCAACCAATCAGAGCCAATAGCAGCCAATCAGAGCCCATAGCAACCTATTAGAGTGCATAGCAACCAATAAAAGCCCAAAGCAACCAATAAGAACCCATAGCGACCAATCAGAGCCCATACAAACAATCAGTCAATAGCAACCAATCAGAGCTTATTGAAACCGACCAGAGCCCAACGCAACCAATCAGAGCCCATAGCAACTAATCAGAGCCCATAGCAATAAATCATGCTATGAACCAATCAGAGCTCCAAGCGCCAATCAGCCATGCAACCATCAGAGCTCATAGCGACCAATCAGAGCCCATAGCAAATAATAAGAGCTTATAGCAATCTGAGCCTGTAGCAGCCAATTATAGCTCATAGAAACCAATCAGAGCCCATAGCAACCAATCAGAGCTCATAGCGACCAATCAGAGCCCATAGCAAATAATCAGAGCCCGTAACAACCAATAAGAGCACAAAGCAGCCAATCAGAGCTCATAGCAACCAACCCAAGCCCATAGCAACCAATTATAGCTCATAGAAACCAATCAGAACTCATAGTAAATAATCAAAGCTCATGGCAACCAATCAGAGACCATAGCAACCAATTATAACTCATAGAAACCAGAGCTCATAGCGACCAACCATAGCCCATAGCAACAAATCAGAGCTCATAGTAACCAATAAGAGCCCATAATAACCAATCAGAGCTCATAGCCTCCAATCAGAGCTCATAGCACAGAATCAGAGCCCATAGCAACCAAATAGACCTCACAGCGACCAATAATAGCCCATAGCAACCAATCAGAGCCCATAGCAACAAATCAGAGATCAAAGCAACCAATCAGAGCTCAGAACAACCAATCAGAGCCCATAGCAACCAATCAGAGCCCATAGCTACCAATCAGAGCTCATAGCAACAAATCAGAGATCATAGCAACCAATCAGAGCTCAGAACAACCAATTAGAGACCATAACAACCAATCAGAGCCCATAGCAACCTTTTTCCATCTCAGGTCATTTAAAGTTAGGAAAAAAAATTGAATTGTTTTTTTAATTAAAAACATTTCTGCATAGACGAGTTCATGAATACGACGTGGCCTCCTGGTCCCAGCCCCCGTCCTCCGCACCCTCCGCTCCCTCCGTGCCCTCCGCTGTTTTTTACGAGACGTAAAACTCTCACTGTTTTTTTTTTTTTTTATCTTAAGCCGTATAATGTTCTATAATAAAAAAAACAACCATTTTGAAGTCTGGCAAAATAATCTGCGTTCGGATGTCTGTGTGTGTGTTGCCAATTAGTTGTGCCGTAAATACAAGTCTCCATCCATCAGCGGACTCTGGGTGGCTACACGCGGGGGGGATCTAATTTGTTTCAGATGCAACGTGTGTTTTCGTTTCTATCTGATAGATACCAGAAAGACGAAGGAAGGAATGAGTGCCGATGCGCTGAGTACCTCTATCTAGACATAATGTTGCGACTTTTGATTGTTTCAGACGCAGAGATTATTCGTGACTCACACCCTCCACCCACCGCGCATCACCGCCGCCTTCTCTTTCTCCCGAAGTTGCAGTACTTTTGTAGAACAGAATGGTCTATTATGAAAACTTTGTTACAAGTAATAGGAAGAAAAATATGAAACCTTACTTTCACTCCACCCCCCGCTCCCACATACATTTTTTTTTTTACAAGACCTCCTTAAAACCTCCAACTCGCTCTCCTTGGTATTTTTATGAATTGCTGCAATTTGAGGCCAAATTAAATAGTGTAGAAAAAGGGGTTTCAGAAAGTCAGTAGTCATATTGGCCATGCAGCAAGTGCTAACCAGTAAAAATGAAAGCTAGACATTAGACCATTTGTTGATCTCTTCGGGCTCACAAACAATGCTTTAGCGTTGTTATGAGGCAAGATGTTTTTTCAAGACGCCCTCAAAAGGGGTTGCATGTTATGGGGATGCCGGGAGGTGGGGGGATGGAGGGTGGTGGAGGGTGGGGGGGGGGGTGGTTTATGTGTGGGTTGTAGTGTCAGTGTGATGGGAGGATGGAGGGTGGTGGAGGGGGGGGTTGTATCTCAGCGTGATGGGAGGATGGAAGGTTTTGAGGTTAGTCGTGTGTTTTTGATTGAGCGTTGGGAGGACGGCAATGTGATTTTTGAGGGGTTGGTAGTTCCAGTGTTGTGAGCTGGGTGAGGGACAGAAGGTTTCGAGGGGTTTGTGTAGTCCATGCAAGGTGTGTGAGGGTCGGGAGGTTTTGAGGGGCTGTAGTCCAGCGAGGTGAAAGGAAGGAAGGTTTTGAGGGGCTTAGTCCTAGTTATAGTGTGGTGGTGATTGGAGAACATGAAGGTTTTGAGGGGCTGTAGTCCAGAGAGGTGGGAGGACAGAAGGTTTTGAGGGGTTGTAAACTAGTCCTAGCAAGTGGGAGGATGGACAGGTTTTAGGGGTCGTCAGTTCAAGCCATCTTGGTGGTTGAGGTGGGGTAGGTTTTCGAGGAGTTGTAGTCATGTGAGATGTGTTGGGGATGGACGGAAGGTTTTTGAGGGCTGTTAGTTGTCCAGCGATCGTCTGGTGGTTGGATATAGGTTTTTGAAGGGGTTGTCGTCCAGCGAGGGCTTTGTAGGCAGGTGAGACGGAAGGTTTTGAGGGGTTGTAGTCCAGCGAGGTGGGAGGACGGAAGGTTTTGAGGGGTTTTAGTCCAGTGAGGTGGGAGGACAAAGCAATTGAGGGGTGTATCGCAGCGAGGTGTAAGGACAAGGTTTTGAGGGGTTGTAGTGCAGCGTGGTGGAAGGACAGAAGGTTTTGAGGGATTGAAGTCCTGTTGAGGATGAGGGGAGTGTTAAAGTTTTGAAGGAGTTTGTAGTCAGTGTAGGAGTGAGGACGGATCGGTTTTTTGAGGGGTTGGTGTCCAGCGATTGGTGGGAGGACGCGAGAAGTGTGTTGTGACATGTTTTTAGTCTAGACTGGGATGGGTGGTGAGTGACATGTCTTTGGTGTGTTTGAGGTGTGTAGATCGCTCTAGCGAGGTGTTGAAGTGACAAGGTTTTTTGTGAGGGGTTTGTTAGTTGTCTAGCGTTTTTGTGGAAGGACAGAATGATTTGAGGGGGGGAAGTCCAGTGAGGTGAGGGGAGGCAAACTTTTGAGGAGTTGTAGTCCAGGGAGGTGGGAGAAGGGAAAGTTTTGATGGGTTGTAGTCCAGTGAGGTGGGAGGACAAAGGTTTTGAGGGGCTGTAGTGCAGCGAAATGGGAGGATGGAAGGTTTTAAGGGGTTGTAGGTTCCTGAGTGACGGTGGACGAGGAGTTAAGGTTTTTGAGGGGGTTGTAGTTCTCTGGAAAGTGTGGTAGAGGAACATAAGGTTTTGAGGGGTTGTAGCCCTGCGAGGTGGGAGGACGGAAAGTTTTGAGGGGTTGTAGTCCAGCGAGGTGGGAGGATGGAAAGTTTTGAGGGGTTGTAGTGCAGCGAGGAGGTGGAATGGGAAATATCTTTGAGTGTGTTTGTAGTCAGCGAGATGAGAGGGTGGAAGGTAGGTTTTAGGGGACTTGTTAGTCCAGTGAAGGTGGGGAGGACGGAATGTGTTGTGTTAGAGGGGTTTTTGTAGTTGACCAGGAGGAGGGAGAGACAAAGGGGTTTTTTGAAGGGTTGTAGTTCCGCAGCGTGGTGGAGAATGGAAGATTTTAGGGGATGATAGGTGTGGTGAGCGTGTTCGTGTGGAGAGGACACTGAAGGTTGTTAGGGGCTGTAGTCCATGCTCTGTGGTGGAGGATGGAAGGTTTTTAGGGGTTGTAGTTCAGCGAGGTGGGAGGATGGTAGGTTTTGAGGAGTTGTAGTCCTAGGTGATGGGGTGGGGGATGTGTGGTGACGCGGAAGGTGTTTTTGAGGGGTTGTGTAGACAGTCGTAGGTGGGGGTGGAAGATTTTGAGGTGTGTGTGTAAGTCAAGTGAGGGTGGTTGGAGGAGCGGAGAAGGTTGTGATGAGGTTTGTTAGGTACAGTATTTGGTTTGGGAGGACGGAAGATTTTGAGGGGTTGTAGTCCAGTGAGCTAGGAGGACCGAAGGTTTTGAGGGGTTGTAGTCCAGCAAGGTGGAAGAATTGAAGATTTTGAGGAGTTGTAGTCCAGCGAGATGAGAGGAAGGAAGGTTTTGAGGGTCTTTTAGTCAGATTATGTTATATGGGTGGTAGTAGGTCGGAAGTCTTTTGAGGAGGTTTGTAGTCGCAGTGGTGGTGCAGAGCGAGGACAAAGGTTTTGAGGTGTTTGGTGTAGTCTGCTTTAGCGTGTGTTATGAGAGGACAAGGTGTTTGAGAGGTTTTGTGTAGTCCTAGCTGATTTGGTATGATAATGGAAAGATTTTGATGTTGTCTGTTGTAGTCATTGCGATGAGGAGAAGTGGAGTTGGAGCTTTTGAGGGGTTTTTTTTAGTCCTATAAGGTGGGATTATTAGGAGGGTATGGGGGGGTGTTTAGTATCCAAGCAAAGAGGGGAGGCATGAAGGACTTATTGGTATGGGGCAGGTGGGCGGTTTTGAATAGTCGTTGAAGCCGCATACGATGGAATAATATAGGTTTAGGGAATTCTATTGTGGAATGTGTGGCTGAACGCCAACCCCAGTTCCAAGTCTAGTGCTGTGCGGCATCTGGGCACGGGTTTAGCAGGGGAATCGTTGTTTGGGTGTCCGCGTTTTTTCCCAATAGAAGTGTGTTGTTCTGGCTTGGAAAAAAATGAAATAGCTTGAAAATCAATCGGGTTCAAATTAAGAATCCCACTCTTGCCCACCCAAGATTGCCCATATCTGCAGGAAATTAAAACTGTGGTTTTAGGTGGGGGGATGTGAGAGTCTTCTTCGACTAGTGTGTTATATAGGTGCTGCGAAAAGTGTCTCCGTCTAAGAGAGGGTTTTCTGCGGGCTGTCAAATCCTGCCGGTCGGAGTTGGATGGTTCTCGTAGAACAACCATGGTTGTATTATATTCGCGGGTAAAACAGGCTTGTCCCCTGTGGGTCCTCGAGCAGAGATTTACCGCACTGCATGAGAAATTCTAGACGCTCTGCTGTATGTGAAAGTGGGTACCCCCCAGTGTGGAGAATGAGTGTCTTGGGTTTCTGTTAGACAGTATCGTAATAACACACTGCAACGACTGTTAGACCGTAAGAGTTGAGTCTGAGGCTTGTCAGTGTTGAGATTGCTACACAATCGCCAGCCACATTATTGTGACTGTAGTATTTTCGGAGTGTTTTAGCGGTGGCCAGTCCCATGTGGTGCGCTGGCTTGGTGGGTTTGTACGGTGGGATAGACCATCTGCATGCATATTTCTCTGTGTTGGGTGTTGTCATGGACGCAAAACTGAATTCGATGTGTAATTGGAACTGGATGATAATCAGCTTCCGGGTGCAAGGTGGGGGTATTTCTATGACCTGTTGGCGGCTGCTGTGGTGAAAGTATAGTCAACAAACTGATGGAGCCATTGTGAGTAAGCGGCGTGAAAGGCTACGCGGTTTGCACCACCCATCGCCTGACACGCTTGTTCGTTAAGAGCGTTTGTGAGTAGGTGGGAGTGTGGATCGGTGCGGAGGTTCGAGAGGAACATTTCAGCCGATTACAGACAAGTGTGTCGAAACCAAGATGCTTTTTTTCATTTCTGTTATTTTGAATTATGGATGGGCCTCCGGAAGCAGATGGATGTCACTTTGCACCCTTTCTACTATCCTATCTGTGGTTATGGGTGTTCGCCCATAGAAAGCGACAGACGGCATGTCACTGCACAATCTGCCTAAACCCGTACGTTATATAGGGTCTGTCCCGGGAGCAGTTGATAGGATGATTACCGCCTACGCCTCATAGTGCTACCCTACTGAGTATGGGGCCCGGAGCAGACGGATGTCCACCGCATGCTTGCTAACCCTACTGGGTTATTGGGCCCCCGGAGAAGCATGCTTGGATGTCTCTGCTCACTTCGTTGCTAACCCTTACTGTGTATGGGGAGAATAGGTGTGTTCAGGCGGATATCATCTGATGACACCTCTGCCTAACCTACTGTGTGTGTTGGGTGTCAAGGAGTAGACAGTTGTCACTGCCTCTGTTGAAGTTCCTCACTTGTATTTTTATTTGGTGGCTCCAGAGCAATCCGTGGATGTCTGATGGCACCTTCTGCTAATCCCTACTGTGTGTTATGGGGGCCCTGGAGCAGAGGATGTCACTGCACCTCTGCTAACTGCTAATGTATTTATTGGCTTCTCATAGAGCGAGCAGCTACGGATTGTCACTGCTCACCTCTGCTAACCTCTACTGTGTATATGGTTGAGCCCCTCGTGAGCAGACGGATGTCACTGCAACCTCTGCTTTTTACCGCGTCTACTGTGTGCCTAGGGGCCCCGGGAGAAGCATGGGATGTCACTGCACGTCCGTCTGCTAAATTCCTACTGTGTATGGGGCCCCGGAGGCAGACGGATGTCACTTCACCTTTGCTAAATCCCTACTGGGTATGGGACGCTGGAGTGCAGTTTAATGGATGTTACTGCACCTCTGTATCCCTTCTGTGGTGGTGTGTGCGGACATGTGAGCAGATGGATTGTTTATTAAACCCTGCTAACACTACTGTGTATGGGACCCAGTGATTAGGAATGGAGAAGGTCGTCAGATGTCGCTGTTGCCTCTGCTAACCCTGCTGAGTATGGGGCCCCGGTTAGCAGAATGGATAGTTGCACTGCATCCACTTCTGCTAACCTCTACAGAGTATTGGGGCATCGGGTAGAAAGAAAGGATGTCACTCTGCACTTTCTACTAACCCTACTTTTTGTGTATGGGACCCCACGGAGAGACAGACAGATGTGCGACTGCTACCTCTCTGCTAACTCCTACTTGTATGGAGGGCCGGTAGCAGTGTTATGGGGATGTCACTGCAGAGTACTCTTGCTTAACCCTACTGTGTATGGTTGTACCGGAGAAGACGGTATGTCACTGCAATCCTCTTGCTCTATCCCTGCTATTTATGGGGCCCCCAGAGCTTAAGGATGTTTACTGCACCTTTCTGCTAACCCTACTGGTGTTGTGTGTATGCCTCGGAGCAGAGGGATGTCACCGAACCTTTGTTGCTAACCCTACTGTGTTGTTCGAGGCCTCCGGAGATTTTTCGGAAATGTCACTGCACTTGCTAACCCTACTGTGTTTTGGGGTCCCGCCAGAGCATCTATGGCTGTCACTTTGCTAACCTCTTTCTGGTAACCTTTACTGTGTTGATGGCGGCCCCGGTAGCAGTGGTGGATGTCACTGCCACTCTGCCACTCATCTGGTGTATGGGGGAGCCCCGGAACAGATGGAAGTCACTGCACCTCTGCTAACCAAGGCTTTACATTTTACAGCAGTATTGTAATGGAAAAAGGTCATATTCCCCTTCAAGTCACATTTTTCTGCTTCAGGGAAGAGTCTGAGATGGACATTTTGTTATGTTAAGGTGAGAACTATCAAGAAAATCAAAACACTTCTGCATATAACCTGATTGCTGGAAGACTCTGTTGTTTGAAAAAGAATTAAAAGACTTATGTTTTTGTCTCCTTTTTCTTTGTATATTATAAAAAATGGACAAATCTGAGTGTTTGTCATAAGTTTACTTATTAATAAAGTTGTGAAGGGAATTTTGTGTAGGCAAAAGACGTGTTGAAGAGAAAATACCCAAGTGTTGAGTGTACAGATATTATTAGTGTTTTAACCCAAGGATGTGAAAAAATATGGATCGGCGATATCAATTTTCAGAAGAACAAAAAAAAACCCTCTGTGATTTGTGGCGAGGATATCGTTTTGTGAGTTGTAAGTGGTGTTTTATTGTCCATTTAAAAAATTAAAAGAGAGTTACCCTTTTCCCATTTTATAAAAACCACACACTTGTAACGTGGTTACGCATCCATCATGGATGGGAGTTTTTGTCTTTGTGTCTGAGATTAAAAATGTTGTTACAGCTCCAGAGTACAGGAAACTAACAGTTAATTTAAAAGTCCTGTGATGTTAGCATGATTGGATAAAGATCTGATATCAATCACTGAAAACAGTTTTACATATACAACACAGAGGTGGAATGCGATCCTAGAATCCTATAATGGGAGGGGGGGACGAATTTTCAAAGGAAGAAGTGAAAGGAAGTGTATTGATTTTGTGTCTTAAATAGTTGTGGGAAATTTGAGTTGGCCAAAAAGGAGGGAAAGCTACTTGTTGTGCAATAGAGTCTATTGAGTGGGCACTCAGCGCGTAAGCAATCTTGTGAAGGGATTAACACTCGTTCCTTGATAGGATGAATGGTCTAAGAGGTGAATTTGGAAGAAAAAGGGAGGGAATAAAAAGGAAGGAAAAATAAAAGTATGGGAGAAATGTGAAGTATGAGGCCAATAAGAATGGTGAGTTTTAGTTCATTGTCGTCCCTTCCTGTGTCTGTACGAGTAGCACTAGTATGGTTTTTACAGTCGTCAGGAAGAAATAAAGGACGCATAAGGTTAGGATATTTGTGTGCCTAGCGGGGGGAAATATGAACTGTCCAAAAAAGGGACGCTTCTATGGTAAAATAACATATACATTTTATACATTCACACTTCATTCATATTATATGTTAATATACACATAAGGTACAAATATTTAGTGTAGTGTTAATGGGTAAGATAAGCAGAATCTGTTTTTATTTTTTTTTGTTTTTTCTTCGCCTTACTAAACATAAATGTGCTGTGTTCTAGTGTAGTAGACTAGTAAAAAACTAGTAGGGGAACATTTTAGCAATTGTGTTGAAGTAGTTTATGAATAACGAGATGTTTCTTACGGAGATAAGTATATTAAACGTCCTCAGTAGCTCCGTGAGTGGCTGGATGAATATTCTAACTCCCTTGTCTTTTCAGTCTGTTCGTCACAGCACGGATGTGACTATGAGTGCTGCGGTTCCACATGTACGCACATCATGTAATGAAAAATACAGCTTGTGTACAATGGATTTTTTTTTTTTTATTATCGCGGTGCCTCGTATTTTTCAAGATAGAAGCCCTCGTGGCAAATTGGAGGGTTGGTGTTGATAATAGTGTGCTTTCATTTTATTCCATTGTAGAAAAGATTCAGATTTAAACGTGTTCACCTTAACATCATAGTTGCAACATGACATAAGGTGTTTCTGCGCCTCGCCATGCATCTCTCCATTTCCAGATGATAGACAGTGTTACATCAAAGAAACCTTTTGATGAACTGTTCATCACTATATGTTTTTAAAAGAACAAGTAGAATGTGTAAATGATACAATTTGAAGTCTCTTCAATACGAAGGAAACCAATCTCAAATAGTAAATTCTCAAAAAAGAAGGGATGGGAATGTAAAAAAAGAACCCGATTGGAGGGAGCCAAATTGGGAGGGAAACATGTTTTTTGAAGCGCTCATAGGATGAGGAGTTACTACTGGTTATTTCCCTTTATACTTTCTTATGGAAGTTGTGAAACTGAACCAATCGTCAGAGGATATGATAGTTTCTATAAGAAAAATTTGCATAGGCTACATGTCATAAGAGCCTGTTTGGTTAAAAAAATTAGGAGCAGTAAAATTACAAAGTTTCCCACACAACAAGCAAATGAGCTATTTCGTCCCATGTTATCCTATGGAAGAAAAAGATTCTATTTGGGTGGTGCGCTCATGAGAGCAACTTTCTGGGCGGGAAATAAAAAAGAACCAATGAATGGAAGGAAGGAAAGAGTGAAAAAAGTCTACGAAACGACGCATTTACAAAATAAATAGAAGATATACAAATGGAGCGCGGGGAAAAAGAAGCGCGACCATACAAGAAGGGAAGTAGAAGTGTATTAAAAAGAGGGGGAGTCAGTGTTACGCGGTGTCCAGTGTAAAAAGTGTAGCTCGAAAGATTATAATAAAAACTATAAACCCGGGTATGGGTACAGTGAAGTGAGAAGGAGAAAATACTAGCGAATTAGAAAAAGCAGAATAGAGCGGACAACAAAATACCGGGAACAGAAAGAACTTTTACCTGTTCGACAAATGGTTTATATAATAGACAAAAAAGTGTCCGGGCCATTTTAAAAAATGGTCAATACAAAAGGGGTAAAAATACAAATGTCATGAGTTGTGCCGCAGCCTGCAGTTCGGGCTGTGGGCGCACTCGGTCCCCTGGGTCCCTCCCTGCTCCGGTGGTGAGCGGCGCAGCGGTCCGCATGTCGCTCACTGGGACACAGTTACTTACCAGGCCGCGCTGCTGCTTCCCTGCGCCCTTCTGCCGGCCGGTGCGCGCTCCTTAGGGCGTGCACATGCCGGCTCTCCTAGATTTAAAGGGCCAGCATGCCGGTAACTGGCTATTGCCGGCCGCTGACCCTATATAATTCTCCACCTTCCGGAAGCACTTTGCAGAATCCATAGTGCCCATACCCTATGCGAGGAAGCCCTTTCTGCATTCCGGTTGCCGTTTCCGTGTACCAGTCCCTTCGGCTTACGTTCTTCGACCACAATCCTTTGCTGCCTGCCCTGATCTTCTGGCCCATCCCTGACTACGAGTTTGCCTGCTGATTTTGTCCTGCGTTGCACCTCGGCTACCACTGCAAGCAAGTCGCATTAGGGGCAGCGACCTGGTGGAATCCCGCCGCAGCAAAAAGTCCATCCCGCCTTGCGGGGGGTTCTGGTGAAGACCGGGACCCACTTAGACCCCACTCCCTGGTGTGGCCTGTACCACTGCTTGCGGTGGCCCAGCGGATCCACTACCTTGGTCCAACAAATAAATGATATTTACTATATACTCTGTGTTGTGCCCTATTCTTTAAAGGTTGTTAATAATTAATACACTCTGTCACACCTGTGACTGGCCTCTTATAATAACTTTAATTTCTTCTTGTTGGTAGTTCCCATCTCAGACATTGATGACAAATCGATAGGACAAGGGGCACAGACAGGAAATCACTTCGAATTGGGGGGCACAGAGAGGCATTCTTAGGAAACGGGGGCATGATGGGACTCAATTACCTAAAAACACCACAGACAAGACATTTTTATTAGGTGTAGGCAAAGAAGAGGCACTATTAATGATAAGGGGCACCATGTGGGCATCATACGCCAGTACGTTCTGCTGTGTGATGGAAACCTGGTGACTGACCACTATGTAGTCTCCATATGGCGGTATAGTAGGTTATATCGGCACTTGTATAGCGGCAGCGCACACTTGGCCCTCATTGCAGAAGCGAGCGCACTCGTCCCTGATCCTGTGATTAGTTGTTTCTATGTTTCACTTTTTTATACAAACATGAAATATGTGATTAAACATCAACTCACAGGATAAGTAAACATAGAAGTGTGAGAGCGCGAGTGACACATACAGAACGCAGAGAATGCAACAAACACCGTGAAAAGTGACGACATTACATAATAACACAAACATGCCGATAGTTGTCCTACCTTCAGCTCAAGGCTACGGCCACATGTGCTGGATACAGGGCTTGCACGCTACAATGACGTCACTGTCTGTGCGGGAACACAGCGAGTACTTTTTACTTAGGTTCTATAGACCTACCTACATCCTGGGGGCCCTATACACCTATAACCTACTGGGGGACATATATAACCACCTACATACTGGGGGGCCTATATACCTATAACCTACTGGGGGACTTATATAACCACCTACATACTGGGTACCCTATATACCTATAACCTACTGGGGGACTTATATAACCACCTACATCCTGGGGGCCCTATACACCTATAACCTACTGGGGGACTTATATAACCACCTACATACTGGGTACCCTATATACCTATA
>JAODAL010022906.1:0-63757 GCA_025379985.1 Phyllomedusa bahiana | reverse complement strand
TTTAATTGAAAACAAGGTTTTTCTCCAGGAATTTACCCAAAAAAACTTTTTATTTTCATTTTTTTGCCCCAATAAAATTAAATTTAAAACAGGGGTGGTGATTTTTGGGTATAGGTTTTTGGAATTTTTTCTTTTTTGGCTGATGGTTCGAGTTTAGGGAATTTTGTGGTTAAAATTTTTCCCTTTGAAAAAATTCTACATCTTAAAGTTTTCCGTTGAATAATCTTTTTCATTGTGAAATGATGGAGTTCAGGTTGTTTGGAAATTTCTTTTTAAAAATTCCTTTTCAAAGCGAAATCTTCCCAAGAAAAATTTTCTGGTGTTTTCTCCTTTATTATTTTACTACTGTATTTAAGGCCCCTAGTATAATTTGTACCGTGTTAGCCATAGAAAGTTAGAATAGGAAGAAATCAGGCGATACCTTTTAGAGGCAAAACTGAGTATATTTTGATAGGGGTTTCGAGGGATAGCTCTTTTTTCAGACTGATGTATACAACAAATGAAAAAAAAAGACTTTTTATCACACAAGACATGATTTTTAAAGGATCTTAAATTTCTTAAAAAAACAAAATGCGAAATATAGGTACAGCGTTATTTCAACCTGTAAGATTAAACGTCTGGAAACTTGTGAGGGTGACGGGAGTGATCAGTAATTATTTCTCTTAATTGCAAACAGGGGAGATTTGTTGCATCAATTTCAAAATGCTTGACATGAGTGGCATGATATTTACCCATTTGCAGGTTTTTAAATTTTTGATTAATTTTATTCCCATTCTTTTCCTCTCCCCTTTGAGTCTTAAAATTTCCCCTTTAAAGCCCGTTCCCCTGCAAAATTTTCCATGGAATGATTTTCTCCAGAGAAATGTCGGCCACTGGAGATCAGTTCTGCGTTGTTAAGGTGAATCTGTTAGTTCATGCGCTGGCGGGTCTCCCCCGTTTCCCCCCATAAGGCCTGTGGTAGAATTGCATACAATAATCAATACACCACTTGCTAGACCTGCGGAAAATGCCCCCCTAATTCTGTGCACCTGCTGGGACTTGGGACGGTAAAACTGTCAGCAGTGTGGATGTGCCTGCAGGTCTTGCCCCCTTTTTCCAGCAGGGTGAGGTGCCTTTTTCATTTGGGGGCCTTCAGAGCCTCCGGACAAAAATGCCCGCAGGTTTTGGGGGGTTTGGGGAAAGGGAGGAAGGGGGGCGGGAATATGTTTTTGAGTCTGTTGCCCCATGTAGCACGGGTTTGAAGTTTTGGCAACTTTCTTAGGATCCCAGTTGTGGGTTGTAGGTAAAAAAATAGGGGCACTCGTTTTTTTTCTTTGGGTCTCTTTTTTGGGGAGCAGACTGTTTTGTTGATGGGGGCCCCTTTTTGTGATTTGGTTGTCAGTAAATTTTTTGGCCTGTACCCAAGTTTGAGAATTTTGTCCTCAGACCAAAGTTTGTCCAGGTCTGCTTTGTCGGAGCAAATCGAGTACCGATACCCTGGTGTTTTAAATTTAGATTTTTTTGTGTGCTTGGGGTGGAAGCTGTCTTCCCGGGGTAGGGGGGTTTTTTTTCTGTGGTTTGTGGTATATGATGTGAGTAGCCGGGTTTTGGGGTTTTGTATTTGTAGTACCCAAAAAGTGGTTTTTGCTTCTAATAGGAATTTTTAAGGGTTTAATGTGGGGTGAAAGTTATTGAAGTCATTAGGGAAATTTGAATTGGGGCCCCCCGCCCCAGTCCAGAGACAATTATCATCAATAAAACGGAAAAGGTACATCTGGGTTTTGGTGGCATGTTGAAAAATATGCTCCTTCCAGTGCGCCAAAAAGAGATTCATATTGGGGCCCCAATCTGGACCCCATGGAAGCCCCATTTGCGTAGATACAGGTCTCTCCAAAAGTAAAATATTGTGGGCTGAGTATGAAGGGTGAGTGTGTGATGGTTTCGTTGGGAAAGATCTTGTTTCTCTAGGTGCCCCCTGACATGCTGCAACTCCATCCTTGTGGGGAATGTTTGTATACAAGGATTTACCCCCATGTGGCCAAAAATGGTGCCCCGGAAAGTGGACGGGGGATTGATTTTTGTTAAAAAGGTCTGTTGGTCCTGGATGTAGTTGGAGTATCTTTGCCGGGGTTTTTTGGAGATTTTCCACCCAACTGAAAATTTCTCTGTCGTGTCCAATGCCGAATGATAGGCCTCCCGGGTTGCCATCTTTATGGATCTTGGGGGCATAAGAAGCAGCCCGGGTTGGGATCCTCTGGGATAAGCAATTCCACCTGCTTCCGGACCTGAATTGGAAAATTTTTTTATTTTTCTTTTAGTTGTTTCATTAGGCCCTTTTACAAATTTTTAAAAAATTTTTGGGGTTTTATTGGGGTTTAAGTTTCTGTTGCTTTCCAAAAGTCAGGTTTATCTGGTTTTTGGCCCCCTTTGGCAGGTTTTTTTTTTACTGTTTTTTTTCCCGGGAAAAATAGTTTTTCCGGGGGGGAAAAAGTTTTTTTTTCCGGGGGTTTTTGTTTTACCTTTTCCGAAAAGTAAGATTTTTAATGTGTTTGTTTGGGGGGGGGGAAATTTTTTTTTTTAATTTTTGGGCGTTTTGGTTCCCCGCTTTTGGGGTCTTTTTTAAAAATTTCCCCTTTTCTTTTTTTGGAAGAATTCCTTTGCGAGGGGGCATTAGTGGGGGAGGGGAAGGGGAAACTTGGGGTTGTTTTTTGTTTTTTTATAGGGGGAAAAATTCCCAAAAACGGAAATTTGGGTTTTGGGAATTTTTAAATTGTATATGGTTTTGTCGTTTGGGGTTTTTTCTTTTTTTTTTTTGGGGGGTTACCCTTTTGGGGTATGTGGGGTTTGGTTAAATTTTTTTGGGTTCATTTTGGGGGTTTTTAAAGGGGGTTCCCTTTTCTTCTTTTTTTTTTTTTTAGGAAATTTTTTATTTGTTAAATTAATTTGGTTTTTAAAAAGTCGATATTGGTTTTGTAGGGGCCCCGGGGTTTTATGGGTTTAGGGTTTTTTTGAGTCTTTCCTTTTGTTTTTTTAAAAAAAAATGTCCGGTTTTTTGGGCGGGGGGTTTTTTTATTTTTGTAAAACTTTCTATTAAAGTATAGTATAATTTGTACCGTGTTTTGGGAAAAAGGGGATTGTGGAAAAAAGGGGTTTTTGGGTAAAGTATATTTATTGTGGTTTAAAAGGGTTTTTTTCTTCAAAAATGTTTTTTAAAAAAAGTAAAATTTTTATAAAAAACATGGATCTTAAAAGGTTTAAAACTTAAAAAAAAAAAAATTAGGACGGTTTTTAAATTTTTTTGAAAAACTTAAAAAGTGGGGCGTGAGGGGGGTTTTAAAAATTTTTTCCTTTTTTAAAGGGGAATTTGTTCACCCCAAATTACCTAGTTAAATTTGGGGAAAATTTTTTAAATTTTAAGGGTTTTTTTTTGCATTTTTTAAATTTTATTTTTCCCCCCTTTTGGCTTTAAAAATTTTTAAGAGTTACCCGAAATTTTTAGGGTTTTTTTGAGGGGGGTTGGGGTCGAAAATTTTTAAGGTGAATCGGGGGGTTTGCCTGTTAACCCCCCTTTTTTTAATGAGGTTTGGGCTTTTTTCCAAAAAAAAACCAAAAAGGGGAAAAGTTTTTTTTTTCCCCCCGGGGGGGGGGGCACTCAAAGGATTTGGTTTTTTTCTTGAGGCTTGCATTCGCGGAGGGTGAGGGGGGTTTTTTGTTGGGGGGAAAAGGGGGGAAAATTCCCAGGTTTGGGGTTGCCCAAAGGGGGGAAGGGGGGATTTAATATTTTTTTATTTTGGGCCCTTGTACAGGTTTTTTTGGAATCTTTCTAGGATTCCATTTTTAGGGAAATTCATTTTTCTTCCTTCTGGGCTTTTGTTAAAAGGGGCCGGATCGGCCCGTTTTTTCCCCGGGTTTTTTGGGGCGTATTTTTTCCTTTTTGTTTGAGAAATTTTTCCTCATCCAAAATTTTTTTTTTTTTTTTCCCCTTTCAAAAAAATTTTCCCCAACCTTTTTAAAAAAAAATTTTTTTTTAATCCCTTTAAATTTTTAATAATTTTTATTTTTATTATTCTCCTTTTTTTTTTTTTTCCCCTTTTAAAATAATTTTTTCCCCTTTTTTTTTTTTATTTTAAAAATTTCCCTTTAATTAAAATTTAAATTTTTTCCCCTTTTAAATTTTTTAATTTAAAAATTTTTTTTAAAACCCTAAAATTTTAAAATAAAAAACCCAAATTTTTTAAATTTTTTTTTCAAAATTCCCTTCAAAAAAAAAAATTTAAAAAAACCACCCAATTTAAATTTTTTTAAATTTTTTTAAATCAAAAAAAAAAAATAAAAAAATTTTTTTCCCCCCCCCCCTTTTTCTGGGTTCTTGGAAACTTTTTTCTCTAAAATCACCACACCCCAAAACCCCCCCTTTTTTTGGGGGAAATTTTTTTAAATTTAAACCTTAAAAATTGTTTTGGAAGGGGGAAAGGGCCCCTTGATTTTTTAAAATTCTTTTTTTAAGGGGAAAAACCACCGGGGGGGGAAGTTTTAAAAATGGAAAAATTTTTTGGGTTTCCCCCCCGGGAAAAAATGGCCCCCGGGGGTTCCTTTTTTTAGGGTTTTTGGGATAAGGAGGGGGTTTCCTCAAAAGAATTTTTTTAAAACAAAATAATTTGGGGAAAAATTTTTTCCCCCATTTTTGTTGTTTAATAAAGGGCCTCTTGGGTCACAATTCCCCGATTTTTAATTTTCTTTTTGTTTTTCCCTTCCCGGAAAAGCAAATTTCATTGCTATTCCCCCCCCCAGGAGGTTTTTTAATTTTTCCCTTTTTTAAAAAAATCTTCCAAGTTGCTAGTAGTATAATGTTGTACCGTGAGCCAAGAAGTAGTGAATAGTGAAGAAATCAGGCGATACCTTTTAGAGGCTAACTGAGTATATTTGATAGTGAGCTTTCGAGAGGACTAGCTCTCTTCTTCAGACTGATGTTATACAACAAACTGAAAATACAAGACTGCTGTACCTATATTTCGCATTTTGTTATTTTTAAGAATTCTAAGATCCTTTGAAGATCCATGTCTTGTGTGTATAAAAAGTCTTGTATTTTCAGTTTGTTGTATAACATCAGTCTGAAGAAGAGAGCTAGTCCTCTCGAAAGCTCACTATCAAATATACTCAGTTAGCCTCTAAAAGGTATCGCCTGATTTCTTCACTATTCTACTATTTCAGACCAGCAAACCACCAAAAGCCTGTTTTTAGGGTGCTTTCACATGGAGCATTTTTATTACCTTTTTAATCCGTTTTTTTTATACATTTTTGGTGCATTTTTGGATGCGCTTTTTGTGCAGAAATGCACAGCAATTCATGCTGTACATTTCTGCACAAAAAATTCATCCAAAAATGCATCAAAAAGCGCATATAAAAACACTCTGTGTGAAAGCATCTTTATAGAGATGCTTATTCTTGCTTCTGATCAGTTAATCAAGGACATTTGATAAGCAGCACGCACCTGGCTGGTAGTTACTTTCTTAATTTCTATGGAAGAAGTAAGGTTGTAATTAAAGAGATTTTCTCCTCACAATGATTAGTTTTAAACATGTAGGCAAAGGTAAATAAAAATTACTGAATACATTTCCGCCCTAATTTTGTTTAGTTTAAGAGATAGAGGAGACCTATCTCCTGCTTGTGTACACAAGCTTCCCTAGTTTACTGACCATCTTTGCTGTCATTGCTCCAGCAGCAATGTCTGACCATGGCAATGTCACTCCCTTCTGTGTCTAGTCCGTAAAACAGGAGCTTGTTTATCTGTGTTACCAACAAACTTTAACCCTTTAGAGCTCTGTAGCCTTCTGCATTGCTGTTTAAAATATCCTGTTATCAATGTCCCTCTAACAGGCACAGCTAGGAGTAGCAGATCTGATACACTAATCATTGCTGTAGAACCGCCCACAGCCTAACCAGGAAGCATGAGCCTTTATCATGACTTATAGATATGCTGCGGTTTTCCTCTTTTGAATTCAATACGGAAGTGAAAATCTGCAATAAACTGTATTGGTGCAAAGCTGACAATTTTTAACATATTGATTTTCTTTTTAGCAGTTTACATAATCCATGGTAAAAATCCATTGCACAGATTTTGCACCAAAATGTGTATGTTTTGGTATGGATTTGCCACTGCTGATTTACTTGAGGGGTTTTCACTGCAGAAAATTCGAGGGCAAATCCGTCTTATGTAAAAGATATGTTACATGGTGTGTTACAAGGAAGGAATAGAAAAGAGCCATATAAATCATACAAATTTGTTGTAGTTATCCAGCACCGCCAGTGCCGCAACTGCACTGAGAACAGAGCTGTACTTCACAGCCATGTTCCCAGCGCAGTCTCTGCAAGTGCCTGGGAGCGGAGGAAACCTCGGCCCCCCGCATGTCACTCTTTGATTGCCGTGGGTCGTGCTGCAGCATAATCAAAGTGCTTTCTCCTGCTCCATCAGGTGATCGTGACTCCGGTGACCTGACAGAGGCCGGGGAATGGCTACACAGTCAGGTCTGGGGACCTAGAGTAGCCCTAGGGCTGTCTGTATAACAAGCAGCAATCAGGGCAGACTGTGTTCTGCCCTGATTGCTGCCTATGTCAAACTAACACAGATTATAATGTATTAGCATATATGAATATGCTAATACATTACTAAATGTAAAAAAAAATGTATAACAGTTATCACTTCATGGTATATTTAAAAAAAAGGAAAAAAAAAGGAAAAAACATAAAAAGTGTTGAAAAAAAGATCAAAATCCATTTTTAATAAAAAGTCATTCTGCATACACACAAACAAAAGAAAGACACCCTGCACATATTAGGTATCCACACGACCGTAATAACCTGTAGAATTGATCTAACAAGTTATTAAGTGTGAAATGTGAATGCTGTAAAAAAAATTGACCAAAAATTTACAATTCAGCAATAATTTATAAGTCAACTTAAACTATTCCCCCAAAAAGTACAACTTGTCTAGAATAAAACAAGGCCTCACATAACTGCATCATTGAAAAGATAAAAAAGTTATGACTGTTGAAATGCAAGGAGGCGAAAACTAAGAAAAATGTGCTGGTCATTAAGTACTTTTCAGGCGTTCGGCTTAAGGGGTTAAAGTTAGTTACACATCTAGAAAGGGTAAATGGCTATAAGCAAAACTCGCACTGATCCTGACTGTTGCATCATGAGTCCAGCTATACATTACAGCTGCTGATTGTACAGTCTTATCTTCTAAGCCTGTGCTGCACCCAGTTCATTTACCAAATTGTCCAGGAGGATCCCCTTTTTCCTGGAGTCTCCCATATATTTATGGAGAGTTGGCAAGCATACTTCTGCATGAAACGTAAATTAAAGGGGTTTTCAGATCTGGATGTTTCACAGAGGCTGCTCTTCACAGCCAACTTCAGATTCCCTCTTCTTGCTTTGGCTGTGTGTGGTTCTTCAGCTGTGATAAGCATTTCCGCTGTGCTAATAATAACTGAGCATTTTAAAAAGACATTGGTGATTGATGGGCCTAAACATCAAGGCAAAAGTTTGCATAGCTCTAAAGGATTACAGTTTCTTAGTAAAAAAGTGAAACAAGATTCTGTGCTGCTGATAAGACACAGCAGGACCATCCCAGCTAGAGATAGGTGGTTGGTATCCTAGGGAAGCTCGTGTGCAAAAGCAGGAGATAAGAACTACTCTAATTCAGAAATGAAGCAAAATTAAAACAGCAATGTATATGGTAATAATTTGTATTTACCTTTACCTATATGTTCAAAGCTAATCAATGTGGTGAGCTAATCAGTTATGTCCTTAAAGAGAATCTGTCAATATATTTTTTTACTCATTAGAATAAGATACGGATACATATTATTTTCTTCTTAGCTGTTTAATTTTTTATAGAATTTTTTGATAATGTATTTTTTTTTCTTTCTGTATATGATTATAAAGACAGCCATCTTGCCTGAGCTGCTTTTAACAGTATTTAGACATAGAACCTGCGAACAGGAGCCTGCCCATTGACTACAGGACAGTTTTTTTTGGTATGCTCTGTGACATGGGAAAAAAATCATTCTGCAGGGAGGGGGAAAGGGTCAGCTGTGTGTCTCCTTTTGCGAATGGCGGATCCTGTGTTACCTATACAAGTCGGTATCACCTTTTAGTGTAATTCTGCCTTTGCTGATAATGAGGGGACTGCTAAGAAGTGATCTCTACAGAACAGGAAGTGTCGGACTATTCATTAGACCTAGTTGCCAAAGTGAAAACTACAGGATTTCAAAATGTAAAACAAAAAAATATTGATAATGATGTGGAAAGCTCAATAGAAAAAAAGGAAGCAAAACTTATTTTAAAATGTGTTCAACATAAAATATGAGTTGAACAATAGTTCTTTTTTTGATAATACAGTTCCTCTAGCATAGGGTATGGCTGCAACAAGTTGGATTTTGCTAGAAAGAAAATACCTGGTAATGCTATATAACAGGATTTTCATAAAACTTTTGGTACTATGGAAAGGTGAAAATTTAATAAGAGCTTTACCCATGGATTAGCATGCTTAAATGACATGGACTTTGTGGTTTGCAAAATAGTATTCAAAAGATTAAACTGACAAATTTAAAACAAAGTAAGAAAGACAAAGAATATGCCCCGGCAGAGTGCAGAAGGTGTTATTTCTAGCACAAAGCAGATCTAATCTTTAGCTGGATAGGACTTGTTTGATTGCAGTGTGAGGGGATAATTCTCAGTTTTGTTACTTTGTGAATTTAATACAGGGGCTGGTGGAGGTTGGTAGGTGTCAGTAGGATGATTAAATTATTGTGTGTGGAAATCAGGTGAACTTGAGTGGAAGTCAGTGAATAGAAAAACCTCCTTGCTTTCAACTCCCATCACATTTCAGGTAAGCGATCAGAATAATCCTATTTCTTAAAAAAAGAAACGTTATAATGAAGCATATGGACAAACAAAACTACAATGAACAAATGTTTTATAGTGGTCGATAATGAATGCTACCCTATCTTAGAGCAGTATGTAATATAGGGTGAGCAGCTGAGCTTTAGTATTTATAGGTTTTTAGGATATGGAGCAGGATTTCGCAGTTAAAAGCAGAGTTCATTTTGACAGGACTCCTAGCAGAGACAGTGAGAGTCCTGATTACCCCACCCACACACAATGATTGACAGATTTCCTTGAATTAATGTCTATATAGTGTGGCCGACCGACCTCAGACGGTCGCAGGATTCTGCCACTAGGTGGCGTACAGCAGGAGATCTGCTACCGACGTGCCACCGAAAACCTGGTTTCGGTGGGGGAAGGCAACCATTTGGCGTCAGTAACCATAGGTTACTGACATGTGCAACTAGGATAGCTGCTATGCGGCTTTTGATGGGTTGCCTTTCCCGGAACGGTCACAGCGTTGGGTGGGAGGCCGTCCCCACGTTCCAGGCCAGGTTCGGTTCCAGGATTTACCAGGCCTATAAAAAGCCTGTCTCTCTAGGTGATCGGGGGGCGTGGTCTGCCACAAGAGAGTGGAGCAACAGAGCTGGAGAGAGGTTCTGGCCCCGGAGGCTTGAGGGAAGCCGAGACAGTACTGGAGAGTACTGGTTGTTTGATGCTGGACGTTAGGTCCAGACTACCGATAGACAGGGTCTAGGTCATCAGTTAGTTAGTGGCCAGACGGCCTAGGGTTTGATTTATTTCATGTGTTGTTATGTTTTCCTGTGCCTAAATTTAAAACAGGCGCGCCAAAAAAAGAAGCCGGTGCCCATGTGCCATTCCGCCTACAAAAGGGGCCCGTTTTCCCGGAGTTAAGGTAACCCCCGGGGAGGGCCCAAAAATGGGCCCAAAGGCTAACCCAAGTGCTTACAAGGAAAAAGGTTATAATCCCCCCCTTTGACCCTTACAGTAGATTATGGCCCTCAGGAGGGGGGGTGGTACTAGTGTTGAGCGATTGCGTTGGCTATCGAGATCGATCATAGTCGATAGTGGGCCCGCTATCGAAAGGTTTTTCGATAGTGAGCATCGATTTGCCCCGATGAAAATTAAAGTTTATGGGAGAGCAAAAAACACCTTCATTATTTCCCCAAAAAAGGGGGTGGAAAAAGTTTGGAAATTAACTTCCACAACAGTAAAGGGGATACGTGTTTTACACCTTAGGAAAACCACACTTAGGTTATAAAAAGTCAAGAAAAAAAAGTCACGACCTTTTTACTACCCCCTGTCTTGTCCCAAAAGCCTGACCCCTTAAACCTGCATAACCCACAAATTAAAAATTTGCCGGGAAGGCAGTATGATTTGAACCCTTTATGTTACTTGAACTGGACATTGAATACCCCTGTCCTGGGAAGCAGCGGGACCCCCCAAAAACCGCTTTTGGACCCCAAACATTTAAAAAGTGCCGGAAAAAGGAAATTTTAAACCCAACCATTTTATTTTTCCTTGGGGACATTGGACAAAACCCTGTCCGGGGGCACGCATGACCCCCCAAACCCCCTTGCATGCCACCCATTTAAAAAAGTGCCGGAAAAAGGAGTTTTTAAACCCACCTTTTTTGTTTCACTGGCATTGACTATACCTGTCCTGGGCCACAGCATGACCCCCAAAATGCATGACCCCCACTTTTAAAAAAAGGGGCCGGGAAAAAAAAGGGTCTTTCAACCACCATTTTATTTAAAGGGGACATTGACTTTTACCTGTTCGGGGCCCAAAAGATGACCCCCAAACCCTTTCATCCCCCCCAGATTTAAAAATTTGCCAAAAAAAAAAGGAGTTTTTCAACCCCCAAATTTTAGTTGAACTGGTTTTTGGGACTATCCCTTTTTCCGGGGGCCACAGAAAGCCCCCCAAAAACCTGCCTGACCCCCACTTTTAAAAAAAGGTCCCGGGAAAAAAAAAGGAGTTTTAAAAACCACCATTTTAGTTGAACTGGACTTTTAAATTTACGGGTCCTGGGCCACGCATGACCCAGGGGGGTTTACAGTGGGTGGGGTTTGGAAAACCCCAGGTTTGGGTTTTCCCGCTTTTTATTAACACGCGGGTTTTTAAAATTTGCCTGATGAGCAGCAGAAAACAAAATGTCGTGCTGAAGCGATGGGGGGAAGGGAAGTGTGAGATATCCACCCTTTTCCTCTGAAACACGGGTCAAAAACCTTGGGTAGCGCTTGCCCCTCCGTATGAGTGTGGACCAATTGACCCTTCATTTGGAAATACTGGGGGTTTAAACGCTCCTGTTACCCCGGGGTGCCCTTTTTTTGGCTTTCCCTTTTTCCCTCATTTTACTCACGGCTGGAGGAAAGGGTCTTTTTACTTTGTTCTCTGCCCTTTTGCTCCTTATTCCATGTCCTTGAAAAACCTACTTTTGGGTTTCAAGTTTTCCTGTACCCCCCTTGTCATTCAGGGGAAAATTTTTTTTAACAGCTATTTTGTCCCATGAAAAAGTTTTTTGTACTTTAATTTTTAAAAACACTTTTTTAAAAATTTGGAGGGTTTCCCACCAGTCTTTTTTTCTTCTTTTTTCATTGTTTTTTTAATTTGGGTTGCCCAAATTTACAGGGATTGATAGCTAGGGTTAAAGTTCTTGTTAAAAAAAAAAGTCATTTTGCAATATGTGTCCATTAACAGGGCCCTTCCCTTTCCTGTTTTGACGCCCATCCCTTTAAAGCCACTTTTGGGAAAATTTTTAAAAGAAAAATGTTGTTAGAAAAAAATTTTTTGAATGGGGCCCGTAGTATAGCCCCATGTAACAGCAAAAATGCCCCCAAAAATTCAAAGCATGACCCTTGACCCATTTTGGGTCAATTGTGAAGAACAAATGTCTTTTAGAAAAAAAACATTTTTTTATAATAGGACCTGTGTATTGCTCCCATTTAAATGCAGCATGCCCCAAAAAAATTTTAAAAAAAATGGATTTTCCTCAGCCACTTTTTAAAAATTGTGAGGGGGGAAATGCCACTTAGAAGCCCCCATTTCTGTTACAAAAAAAGGGACCATGATTATTGCTGTATCTCACAGTACATGCCCAAAAAAAAAATTAAAAATATGACTTCTCACCCAAATATTAAAAAATTGTGAGGGGGGAAAATCCACTTAAAAGCCACATTTCTGTTCCAAAGGCCCATAATTATTGTGTTATTCACGGGAAAAATTTGACCCCAAAAAATTAAAAATTTGGGAACTTCTCGCCCCCTTTTAAAAAAATTTTGTGGGGGAAAAATCCCACTTAGAAGCCACATTTCTGTTCCAAAGGCCCATGATTATTGCTGTATTCACGAAAACATGACCTCAAAACCTTTTTAAACAATGCGAAAACTTCTTAAGATAAAGGAGAAATGGAATAGGGTTTGTTGTAAATAAAACCCTTTTTGTTGTCTTTTACAGTCCCCTCACAGAAAAAACCAGAAAAATAAAACTGTTGGGAAAAGAGAATAAAAATTGCAGTAAGAAATGTCATTTTAAAAAAAAGTTTTAAAGAGGACCATTTCTGTTTGAAAAGGAATGTGAAGTAGCCCGGCAACTAATCGGGGGCCCTTTGGAATTGGGGCCACAACTTTCATCAGAGATCCAGGGCCTGATTCATTTTGGGATGAAAGTCAAACGTTTTCCCAAATTATTTTGGGGAAAACCCGGATGCGTTTGTCTGTTTTTTTGACCCCCAATTCCCAGCTGTTTTAAAGGTCCCCCTTGGGATAGGGACGTGGCTGCCTGGGCAGGACAAACCTCTATGGCATGAGGGCCCGGGGTTGGGGGCCATTCGTCCATTTTTTTTTTCCCCAGAACTCTTTTGGGGTCGGAAAACATGAAAAAACATCGGTGGGGAGACGCAGTTTGGTCGTGCCCCTGACCCTTTAAGCGATCTCTGTGTGTTGGAGGTGGGGCCCCTGCATTGCATGCGTTGGTGAGGTGGTAAACAAAGTTTGCCAGAGGCCCCCCATTGGGGCTTCTCCCAACCTTGCCTGCTGCTGCCGTACGCCTATTTGGGCACTCTATGCTGTCAGGGTCGGTGTTTTTCCCCCTTTAAAAATTTTGGGGGAACGTAAAGCAGAGAAAAAGATGTCTCCGGGTTGTTCAATCAGCAAAGGTTTTAATTTTCCCTGCTTTTTACTCTCTATTTGGGGGGGTGGAAGGAAAGTCCCTGATTTTTTTTTTTTCCGGGGACCGGAAGGGGGCCCCCCGAAAACGTTGTTCATTTTGGGGCCCTTTAAATGCAAGGATCATTTTGGAGGAAATGGGCACCCAAGATTCAGTGAGAGATGGAGCCTTGTTTTCCCCAAAGCCTTGGGTGAGGGGCCTGCAAACTTTCTTCCTACTTCCCCCTCCGCCTAAAATTTCCGGGAAACCTCTTTCCAAGGAGGGCCCGTCGGAAACATCGGGGGCCCGGGGAAAATCCCTCCTCCTCCTCCCCCTCCTCCGCTCCCTCCGGCACAGCTTAACACGGGCCCGGCTTCCCTGAGATGATGCCCCCCTGAGAGCTGATGGGGCCACCTTGACAGCTCTGGACCCCAAACCACTGCCTAATGAAGCCCGATAAAAATTGTAAAAACCGGGTGGGGGCCTTGGGGATTTAAAGGGGGGAAAAAGGGCTCCGGGGTCCGCATCTGTGTCCGCTTTCCTCCCGTGGGTGGCGGGAAACCTGTTTTTTTTCAGGTGCCCAAAACGATCGTTCCAGAACAAAGATCACCACAATGCTCATGCGGGAAAGGGGCCCTTTGTCCGAAATGACCATTTTGGTGGCTTATTCAAAACTGGCAGGAAAGGTCCCGAGCTCTTTCACCTGCCTTCCCCTCTCGGGGGGTTAAACACCCCAAGGGCCGTACCGCTGCTTGTCAGGCCATGTGTCATTCGTACTGCGTAATGGCATTGCGCTGCTGCCAAAAATGTGGAGATGTGGGGGGGTGGGAATTTTCCCGCGTGTTGCCCTGGGCACCCAAAAGGGGGCGGTTGACGGGGAGGCCAGCTGACGTTTCACGCAGCCAGGCGGGAGAAAAGGGTGCGAAAAGGCGGAAGTGCGAAATCAGACCCTCGAGGGCCCTTTTTCACAGGCAAATCCAGACCCGGGGTTTGCTCTTTTGAAATTTTGGACGGGCAAGGTTCTTGGGCATTTTGCCCGGCCCAAGGGGTGTGCTCCAGCCTACCGATCTTAAAGGGGGCCAGCAGATTTTGCCCGTTATGCACACCCCCTTGCCTGGGGACAAGGTTTTTTGTCACCCCGCCCGCGCTCGGTCTCGGGTTTCTTAGGCCAAACCCCAGCTCCTGACCTGTTTTTTTTGGGGGGCTCCAAGGAGATTAATTTCAAAAACCCGGGCCCGGGTTTTCTCTGGGGACGTGAGCCACCCGGGGACCTTGGGGGGAAAAAGCCCCGCCCAAACCCTGCGGTTTTGAAGAGGTGCGCCGAGCCTGAGAGCCACCCTCACCCCCAGAGACATCCCCACCCCCCGCTCACCCAGTGAGCTGGCACGAGATTTAGCGGCCCTTGGGGCCCTTTCTTTTTTAGTCCATGTGTTTGGTGGTGGATGGACTTTTCCGGACACAGATGCAGGGGCAACGCGCTTGAAATTTTAGTGACACGTGGCTGGCCCCAAAGGGGAAAGGGGCGGCTTTTTTTGGCAAAGAAAAAGCCTGCTCGGCATTGGTTTGGGGGGGAAGCGGAGGGCCATGACGTGGCGGAACCCATTTTGTTCCCCAGACGGAAAAGGCAACATTTCCAAAGGCCCAAAAGCCTGGCAATGCCGACATTTAGGCTTTTTGGGTTTGGGTTTGGGTTTTGGGTTTAAAAATGTTTTTCTGCCCCAAACCCGGAAAAAGAAGGCTGGCTTAGACTGGCCAATGTCGGCGTTCAGGTCATCAAATGGCGGAAAGGAAAAAGGGGGGGAGGATTTGGGGCTCTTTGGGGGTGCTTTGGGGGTACTCGGGGGACGGTGGAGGCTGAAGCGGAAATGATCCCTGATCTTGGGGTCTGAGAGACAATGGGCAGTGGGGGGAACGCTTTTGGGGGTGGCGGAGGAGGAGGAGGCGGAGACAAAAAGGGTTTTTGACAGGGGGTTTGGGGCCGGGGGTCGGTCTGGGCCCTTTTTTTGGGCCCAAATGTTCCCCCCATTTTAACTCATGCATTCGCTGGAAAGGAATTTGACTTTTTGGTGGTGGTTAACCACTTAAGGTTCCCTTTCCTTCTTATGCGTTTACGGGAAAAAACCCCGGGATATGACATCGTGGGGGGAACAGAGGCTTGCTCAAGAAGGCCCCAGGTTTTAGAGGGGCCTGGACCCTTTTTTAAGGCGATAAGCGAGGAGGGGGTTTGCCCCTGACCGTTGGGGTGGCGGAAAACATTCAGCGGACTTCTGCGACCGCCCCCTCCCTTTTTGGGGCGGGAAACCCCTATTGACCCCTACCCCCTCGTCTTCCTCCTCGTCCACTGAAAGAAGCCCGCAAGCAAAATTTTGCGGAAAAAGACCAGGGGTGGGAAACCGCAATGTTCACATGTCATCATCATCAACACAGGTGACTTTGGGCGGCCCGACTTTCTGGGATCCAGAAGCTGCGAGTACAAGCAAGGGGGGACTGCAAGGCATTGCCGGGCCGCCCGGGGGTTTTTGCCGATTGACCGGCTTCCCTTTACCTTCCCCCTGATGGATCAGTTTTTGGGTGGGCAGAGAGGAAAATTTATCCTTTTTTTGGCCCCTTGATTTTTAAAATGCCTTTGACCCCCCAACCCCTTTTTTATCACAAAGGGTTTCGAAATTGGGGTTACCCAGGGGGGGGTAACGAGTTGACATTTGGGGCCCCCCTTTATGTTGGACAAAATGCCGATGATTTCTTGGGTGAGAAATTTTTGGCCCTGACTGCGGAGGACGAGGAGGTAAAGGGCTGCTAGATGAGGTTGAAATTTTAACCCCTGAAGGGACAGATTGGCGACGTTTTTCGTTATTTTGATTCCAGGGCCCCGACCAGCGGTTTTCAGGGCCCCGACGGTCCTGCAACTGAGATTTCCCCTGGCATGAGGGGTTGTCGCCCCGGGACTGGAAGGGAGCACCTTCTCTTGTCCCTAACCCCCATGTGCTACCCCCCTTTTGCTCACTTACCACCTGCATTTCGCCCCAAAGTTTTAGAAAAATAAAAAATTTGAGAAATTTTGGAATGTTTTGGAAAGTCTTTATTAAAAAAAGGCCCAAAACCAGCTAATTCTCAAAAACCCTTAATCAAAACAAAAAAATTTCTGGATTCCAAAATTTTAAATGCAAGGGGGTCTATCAAAAAATCTGGATGGGCAAAAAATCCAAAAAAAAACGTAAATGTTAGTTTTTTATTTTTAAACGGTTTTTTTTTTGCACCTTTCAAAATTCCCCCTGTGGTGAAAATTTGGGAAAAATTTCTGTTTTAAGATTTAGGGAGTTTCTGCGTCCAAAGAAAAAGTGCTTTGGGTTTCGCCCAAAAATCAAAAAACACGTAACTGTTATGTTTTGGTATAAAAAAATGTATTTTTTTCACCTTTCAATTTTCCCCGTGGTTTAATATGAATTGCTGTTTTAAGAAAATTTTTGTAGATGCTGGTCAATGAACAAATGCTGGGGGCGCCAAAAAAGTCAAAAAAACGTAACTGTTATGTTTTGATATAAAAAACGGTATTTTTTGCCCCCTTTCAAATTCCCCCGTGGTGAATTTTTAGAATTTCTGTTTTTTTAAGATTTACGTAGATGCTGCGTCAATGAACAGTTTCGGGGGCGGGGAAAAGTCAAAAAACACGTAATGTGATTTTTTTCGTACGATTAAAGGGATTTTTGGCAACAAAAACCTGTGCGACTACAAATTGCTGGTTTGTAATTTAAAGTGCAAGGGGGGATATATCAAAAAGGGCACAGGTGTAATGGGTTTAAAAATTTTAACACCTATCTTTAAATGTATACTGATAATAAAAAATGGAGTTTTGGGAACTAAAAGAGCCCCAGGGTTTTTTTGGGAAAAGATGTTTATCCAAAATAAGTTTTTGGCTGCCCCTTTTCCCCGGAAATATTTCAAAAGCAAACTTTAATAATAAAGATATTCCACTACAATGTCTACACTAAAATCTTGGGGAACTTTTTTCCAGGTTCCCTTTTTAATAGGGCTTTTTCTGTGTTCGCCGCGGGTCCCCCCCCCCCCTCCCCCCGCCGTGAATTTACAGGGGGTAGATTCTGCTTTTTTTAAATTTTCTAGCCAACTACAAAATGTTAAATCTCTTAAACTAACTAAATTGGAAGGATTCCCCAAAACTAATAGTAGAGGTTTTCTGTTTCAGGGAAAAAGGGCTTTTTTTCGCTGAGCTGTTTGGCCCCAGGCCCCGAACGCAGGTTTCCCTTTTCCCCATGAGACGCTGAGAGGCCCCTGAGGGTTTTAAACAGGAAACCTTTTCTATGTTAAAACGAGGGGTTTATGGATTTTTCCAGCCAATCGCAACCATACACCCTCCCAGTCATGACGTCGCCACACTCCTCCACCCTGCTTATTCTGTAATCTCATTTGCTGGCCGCCAAAATTACAGGAAGCCCCGAAAAAGGCACGATCTTAATAGATGATGCACAGATTTTAACCTTTAAATTTATCGCATGATCTGGAAATTTCGATCACCAAAAAAACCCTTTTGCCGATTTCAACTTTGTCGATAAAAATCGCTCAACACTAGTGGCAACGTTTTTCTTTACCCAGTGCAGTAATTTAGTTTGGTGCCCCCTCCCTATTTGAAAAATAACTCTAATTGTTGCCCCCCATTGAGTTACTTGAAAAAACTTGGTTGCAGCTCATTATACAATTGTTGGCTATTAGTACCACTGTGCAGGGAAAAATGCTTCATTCTCAGGATCAAGAAGCTTAAATTAGGTCCACAACATCACCACAAATTGTTACTCCAAAGTGTTCCTGAATAACACCACTATATTATAAATAAATATAATGGGTAAATTGCACACACTGCAGCAGGGATTTTGACCCACTCCTCCATACAGATCTTTTCCACATCTTTCAGGTTTCGAGACTGTCGCTGGGTTACACTGAGTTTCAGCTCCCTCCATAGATTTTCGATTAGGTTTCGATACCAGCTTTCACAGGGCTCGTGACCTTAGGGGGCCTGGGCCACGGGGCAGATGCTACCATGTCTGTTACCCCGGCGGGCCGGAACTGCGGGGCCCACAGCCGCCCCCTGCCTGTGAGCGCCCGGGCCCTTTGTCCAGAGAGTTTAGAGGCAGGAGTCTGACTGCCCGGTATTAGCAGAGCAGAGCGCCATTGGCGATCTGTTCTGCTAGCCTGCCTGGTAAGCTTAAGTCCTAAGGCCTTAGGTTTTAGGCTTACCAGGCGCCAGCCCCCAGTGTTGACGTTGGTTGCGTGATGACGTCACATCATTGCGCTGCCCTCGCCACGCACAGAGGCTGACCGGCTGCTCGGTCACATTGTGGGAGCATGAAGAGAGGTAAGTAACCTATTTCTTTCTTTTTTTAAAACTTGAAGCCTAAACCCTGCCTGCCTATATGGCCCCTACATGTCCCCTATAACCCTGCCTGCCTATATGGCCCCTATATGCTCCCTATGACCCTTCCTGCCTATATGCCCTCTATAACCCTGACTTCCTACCTATGTAGCCCCTACATGACCCCTATAAACCTGCCTGCCTATATGGCTCCTATATGCACCCTATAACCCTGCCTTCCTACCTATATGTGGCCCTATAACCTCCATAAACCCTGCCTGCCTGCCTACTATTCGGGCTCCTATAATCTCCATAAACCCTGTCTGCCTGCCTACCTATATGGGCTCTTTTAAGCCTCTAAACCCTGCCTAACTATATGGGCCCCTATAACGCCCATAAACACTTCCTACCTATATGGGCCCCTATAGCTCCCCTAAACCCTGCCTACCTATATGGGGCCCTATAGCCCCCCTAAACCCTGCCTGACTACCTATATCGGCCCGTATAGCCCCCCCTAAACCCTGCCTGAGTACTTATGTCAGCCTCTATAGCCCCCCTAAACCCTGTCCACCTACCTATATGGGCTCCTATAACCCACCTAAACCCTGCCTGCCTACCTATATGGCCCCTATACTCTAAAGCCTAACTGACTGTTTGGGGTTCCCCTATAGCTTATTTACCTATCTACCTATGTGTGCCCCACCTATAGCCTGTCTACCTAGTTACCTAAGCCAACTTACATCTTTGGCCCACCTACCTGGGGCCTACCTACCTGGGGGCTCTCTGCATAACTGGAGCCTAACTACTGCCTACCTAAGGCCAATCTACATGCTTACCTGTAGCCTACCTACCTGAGACCTGACAAACTACTGCCTGCCTACCGAGAACCAATCTACCTACCTACCTACCTGGAGCCTATCAACCTACCTACCTAGGACCTACCAACCTATCTAATGGGGGTCTACGTGGTAACATGATTCTGAGGGGTACAGGCCATAGCTGTAACACAGTCTCCAGTGGGTGAATCCTCTGTTCCTCCCCTCTGGAGACTGGGCCTCTAAGCTATGGCCTGTACTCAACCCGGCCACCTCTTGGAAATTTGTACAGAGGTAGGGAAGTGAGATACTGGAAAAGTGAGGATTCTAAGACATTTGTGTCCAAATCTGCAGGAACGAGTGGTAGCCAGGAGAAGTCATCATGGTGGTCTGGACCAGATGGAGAACAAAGGAAAAGTCAAGGACTCATCAGAGAAACGTCACTTGTGAGTAACAAGATGTAACTGCACTGTAATCACTTATCTGTCTGCATAGTCTGTGTACACTGGGGTCTACCACAATATGGTCATTGTATGGTGGTATATGCAGTCTGCAGAGCCTGTGTACACTGATATCGACCACTATATGGTCACTGTTTGGTGGTTATATATAGTCTGTAGAGCCTGTGTACACTGGGGTCTACCACTATATGGTCACTGTATGGTGGTATATACAGTCTGCAGAACCTGTGTACACTGGTATCGACCACTATATGGTCACTGTATTGAGGTAATATGCAGTCTGTAGGGCATCTGTGTGCATGTATCTACCATTATATGGTCACTATATGGCGACAATATTGGTCTTTGTATACTCATCTTTATTCATTAATATTATAGGGGTATTATTCAGTCACTATGTGGTGGTAATTTGTGGTTGTATTCTTGTGGTATAATCAGGTTCATATTTAGTAGCGTTATCGGTAGTGTTTGGTAATGTTAGTAAATGCATGCCTTAAAAGGTTGGGGAGGCGGGGGTCATCCAAAAGTTTGCTATGGGGCCCAGGCTTTTTGGGTTACACCCCTATAGAGATGTATGGAGGGGACTGGTTATGGAGAGACTTGTATGTCATTGTTAGCAGTTTGACCTGAATTCTCTGGACAATCGATAGCTAGTGGATAGATTGGTGGGGGGGGGGGGGAGGATAGGCAGAGCAGTAGCGAGGAGAGAGGTGGGCAGAGGAGTTGAGTATGGATTTAAGGGGAACAAAAGTACTAGATGGAAGGCCACAGAAAACAGTGTTTCAGTAATCCAGACACAGGATGATTAGGGCATGAACAAGCAAACTTGTGGAATATAAATCAAGAAAGGAACGGATTTGGGAAAAAAAATATCAGATGGAGGACGCAAAAGGTGGTCAGAGCTTCGATGTGTGGTTTGAAGGACAGGACAGATTGTCATGTTCTAACGGGGTAGAACTAAGTGAAACATCAAGGTATATAGGAATATTGGAAATGCATTGCTGTTAAGGAAAATATGAAAAACCTGGGATTCTTAGTTTACAGTTTTTGATCAAAGATTGTATTAAGCTCACCTCCCAATAGCGTCAAGGGGAGCCTAGCACAGGTGAGTCCCTATAATTCAGTAGCAGGTTCCTATCACTCCCTGAGATGTTGTAGTCTGAATGGACTCCTAGTGAGGTAACATGTTCAGTGTTAGGGACTTACCCGTGCTGGGATCCCCTTGACGCCTATTTGGGAGGTGAGCTTAATACAATGTTTGATCAAAAACTGTAAACTAAGAATCCCAGGTTTTTCATATTTTCCTTAGCAGTAATGCATTTCCAATATTCCTATATATCTTGATGTTTCACTTAGTTTTTAGTGTGCCACTGATATTTGTATTAGATGTATGCTATTGCCTTTTCACTGTGCACCTATGCTTACGTTTTTCAAAATATATGGATGTGCACAGCCTTATTGCTTTTTGAAGTCTATTTGAGGAATGGCAGCCTCATTGGCTTACTGCACTCCGCTACCTCTTTTAAACCACTGCAGGATAATTCAGTAGCAGGTTCCTATCACTCCCTGAGATGTTGTAGTCTGAATGGACTCCTAGTGAGGTAACATGTTCAGTGTTAGGGACTCACCTGTGCTGGGATCCCCTTGACGCTATTGGGAGGTGAGCTTAATACAATCTTTGATCAAAAACTGTAAACTAAGAGTCACAGGTTTTTCATATTTTCCTTAGCAGTAATACATTTCCAATATTCCTATATACCTTAATGTTTCACTTAGTTTTTAGTGTGCCACTGATATTTGTATTAGATGGTTCCTTAAGACCATGCATTGACTACAGAGAACTTAACAAAATTACCATCAAAAACTGTTATCCTCTACCACTGATCCCTGAGCTACTGGAGAGAGTGCGACATGCAAAGATCTACGAGGTGCCTATAACTTGGTCCAAATCAGATCTGGAGATGAATGGAAAACTGCCTTTAGGTCACGTTACGGACACTTTGAATATTGTGTTATGCCTTTTGGCCTTTGTAATGCCCCTGCCACCTTTCAACATCTCGTCAATGACATCTTCAGAGACCTCCTAGATCAATTCATAGTCATTTATCTGGATGATATCCTGATTTTCTCCAACTCGAAGGAAGAACACCAGAGACATGTGAAACTTGTTCTGGAGCGGCTAAGAGAGAACCAACTTTACATCAAGATTGAAAAATGTGAATTTCATCAGACCAAGATCCAATTCCTTGGTTATATAATTTCACCTCATGGTCTACAAATGGACTCTAGCAAGATTAAAGCAATAATAGACTGGCCAACCCCCAGAAACATAAAAGATGTCCAACGTTTCATAGGTTTTGCCAATTTCTATAGACGCTTCATCAAGAATTTCTCAGAAATAATTTCTCCTATTACACAGTTGACTAAGAAGAAAAATGCTTTTGTTTGGTCTCCTCAAGCACAAGAATCCTTCTCTCTCCTAAAGGCCAAGTTCACTACAGCCCCTGTATTAGTTCATCCTGACCCAGAACTCGCCTTCATTGTGGAAGTAGATGCTTCAGACTGTGCTGTAGGGGCCATACTGTCTCAGAGAACGGAAGACAAGAGTTTATTACATCCTTGTGCGTTTTTCTCCCGACGTTTATCACCCGCTGAGAGGAATTATGATGTGGGGAATAAAGAACTGTTAGCTATCGTTGCAGCTTTTAAAGAATGGAGACATCATCTTCAAGGAACCTCACAGCAAATAATTGTTCTTACTGATCACCGCAATCTGGAATTCGTTAGATCTGCCAAGTGTCTATCTCCTCGCCAAGCTCGCTGGAGTATTTTTCTCAATCAATTCAACTTTGTAATCTCTTACAGGCCCGGATCCCATAATGGCAAGGCGGATGCTCTATCAAGAATGTTCTCCAACGATTCTACTCCTACTATTCCGCCCAAGACCATTGTTCCAGAGTCTAATGTGGTGGGAGTAATTCATAATAAAGACTTGCTTAAAGAGATAAGAGAGGCCTATGACACTGACTCCTTACTGTCCCGACCACCTGATGATGTACAGTTAGTGCTTAAAAACAAGATGTGGACCCACGGGCAGCAGCTATACATACCCGAAACCGTAAGACTGAAGATTCTGAGGCTAGCCCATGATTTGATCAAGGATGGTATAGGTGGAGGCCACGCCAAGAAGTGGAGTCTAAGGGCAACCCTAGCCTTCACAAGAGCCTGCCGCATGGCTGGATGGACTTTACTGTGAGGAACTCTTAGGTCGCTACCACTGACGTGGCTATACGCATGACAGTCGATGTGCAGGACGAGAGACCAGGTACTGGCAGAGGTATCAGGTGTCATGAATCTCCTGTTATGACTTGGAACTTGTTTACTGTGTTTGCCCTTAAGTTTGCCCTCAGTCAAGATGGTGGATCGTGTCTCAGCTGGGTGCCATCTTGTTTCCTGTTGTCAGCATATATAAACTCCTCAAGCCTGTTGCTCATTGCTTGAGTATTGTGTTTTAAGCTCCTGCTGTGCAGTCCTCTAGCCTGGAACTTGCCTTTCCATTAGTTCCTCACCTTTGCGGTTTACCCTGCAAACTTCTGGTACCTACGTATCACTCAACTGTGCTTCTCCTGACCTTGCCTGGATCCAGTCTACATCTCTGCTGCCTCCTGTTCCAGTCTGCATTGGACTTCGCTGTGTTCAAGCCAGTCCTCGCCATTGGATTCCAGCTGTATCCACTAGTATCGTGACATCAGGTCACAGCAGGTGTAACTGTAGATGGGTAGCAGGTCCCAGGCAGATATAGCAGACTGGTACAATGGCAGAATATCAGCGAGGGTGCAATGGCAGATAACAGCAGATACACAAAAGTAATGCAGGGTTAACGCATGTAATACTGGAATAGCCTGAAATATAGATATGCTCCAACTTGTTAAGTGCATTTCAGCAGTATAGCCACTAGCAAATAGTCAAAAGCAGAGCCTCCTCCTGGCTCTCTTTAATCAATGTATAATATATAGAAGACTGTGAAATACTTATTTCCATTTATTTAAACTTCTTTATAAATGTCCATAGTGAGGAGATGCCACACAAGAAGCGAGACGTGCACCTGATTCCAGTCTTGTTGGACATCTCCTCGCTAATCCTAATGGAACACTTCGAGATTATGTAGAGCTGATTGAATGGATCAATATCTGCAAGAACCTAAGTATACCACAGCTCTTTTTCTATACATTTTAAATGAATATTGTACCCAAAAAACTTTTATGAACATTTTTGAAGAAGGTTAAATAAATGGAAATAAGTATTTCATAGTCATTTATATATAATTCTGGAATAGCAGCAGCTACATAGCAGACAGAGGCCAGGTTCTATGAAGGGCATCACAAACTGATTCTAAGGCAGGGGCAGGAAGTTCCTTTTGACACAAGAGGTCACAGGTCATTAGCTGGGTAATTGGAACACTGCCCCTTTAAATCCAAGAGCACTGCCGCGCACGCAGAATGACAAGGAGCAGGAGCGAGAATAAGTGAGCGGTACTTAGCGGCGGCAGCTGCCGGTGTGAATGGAACGTTCACTACAGCAGGGACAGGAGCCGAGACAGGTGAGTTTATGCTGGTAGCGGATGCTGAACCGTGACACAGTCAAGGGTTATCCCAATGCAGTGGACTTGTGGGACTGGGGAGAGTGTGGAGCCAGTGACTTTAAAGATTGGTTAGATGAGGAGGTGGAGTGGGAAAAGGGAAAGATGTTGAACTCCGTTTTCTCTATATTGAGTTTGAGAAAGCGGAAGGGGAAAAAGGTGGTTATAGATGATAGACATTCTGGGGTCCTGTAAAGCAGAAAGTTGAGATCTGGGCCAGAGATGTAGATTTGAGTTTTGTGAGCATACAAGTGGTACTAGAAGTCATGTAATGCCAAGAATATATAGAGAGAAGAATAGTGGGATCAAGATTGACCTTTGGGGGACAACAACAGAAAGAGGGTGAAAGAAAGAGGTGGAGTGAGAATGAGAGTTGGTGAATTTCTGATCAGAGAGGAGATCCAAGAAAGAATCAAGTCTGTGATGCCAAAGGAAGAGAGAATTCATAAGAGTAGTGAGTGATCAACTGTATCGAAGGCATTGGACAGATCGAGAAGGAGCACAGAGTGAGACTCTTGTGGTCAACAAGTCATTGTCGACTTTGGTTAGTGCAGTTTTGGTGGAGTTTTGGGGTCGGACATAAGATTGCATTGAGTCAAAAAGTAAGTCAGAGGGGTGACAGATAAAGATGATGGATCGAGAGATGACTACTTGAACATAGATATAGAGGAAAAGATTCCAGATGTTAGCAATAGGTTAAATATATTGGTTAGGTCTGGGATAATCACAGTGTTAAGGTTGGGGATGAGGTGGGTTGGTATCGGGTCAAGAGGACAGGTAGTGAGATGGGATTTGGAGAGTAGTGTGGATAGTGTGTTGTGAATGATGGTTGCAAAGTGGGTCGTAGGAAAATAGTATTGTCCAGATATATACACAGGTTGTGGGGACTGTAACTGGAAACTCTCTTTAATGTTGTCAATCTTGCTTCTGAAGTGTGTGGAAAAATCTTCAGCTGTGATGAGAGCAGAGTGAGGGTGCATCAGGGGACAGAGTAAAGAATTTAAGGTGTTTTGTTCAGGGTTGTGAGACAGAGATGATATGAGCTAGGCAGTAATAATGCCTGGTACAGTAATAGTGACATCTTATTGTCCCTCATAATGGCAGTGACCTCCTTTTTTCCCATTCAGCAATAATAACCCCCCCACAGTAAAGTTTCCTCCCATGAACCCTACACAGTAATGGTGCCTCAATAGTGACCATCACACTAGTAGTACCTCCGCACAAAGTAAGTGACCTCAGTATTATGTCCAACCTATTTCCCTATTTCTTTTTTAACTTAACTAGTACTTACTGTACCTCTTCATCATTGTCATTCCAGCACAGCTGGAGCTTTGGTGTCCCCTGTCAATCTCTCACTGATAACATCACATTAATGGCTCAGATGACCATGAATCAAACACTGGCCCAAGGGTCCCCTGCTTGCATGTACAGCAGGTGACTGATAAGGTAGAACATGATCACTGAGGCCAGTGATTTGCTATCTGAAATGTGAGCCATGAATTGGACACCATCAACGAACTGGCAGAGGATAACAGAGCTCCAGGTGTGTTACAACAGTGTCAACAGCAGAGGTATGTACCAGTTGAGTTTTTATTTTATCACAATGGGGAGTTTTAGCCAAGTATTTAAAACTAGTTGAAAACCCCTTTAGTGCTCCCACTCAATAATAATGCTTTCTTGGTGTCCCCAACTCAGTAATGTTAACTCCTACTCAGTAATGATACTCTCGTAATGCTTCATCCACAAGTTAGTATTGGTGACAATTTAGTTCTCCACTCACAATAAATAATAGAACAAAAACTCACCTAGCCCTGTTTCCAGAGTGAATGGCAAAGCAAGAAGCCAAAATCTCTCTGCCCTTGATAGTACCCAACTGTGTTTTCATCCCAAGGATGCAGATACACTTGAAAGTATTGGTCACTCCAAACTATTGATGCCTCTGGGCTAATTCTCCAGCTGTCTAACTCGCTTACAAATGATCCATTTCTAAGTCATGCTTGCCAACCCCACCTTTTCTTCTGGAAGACTCCTACAAACTGGGATACTAAAAGGTTGGCTTTTATGCAAACCATACCCAACATGTGTATTCCAGGATCTGTGGCATTCTTAGGGCGGGGCTTATATCTCCCAGAATTGGATGAGGAAAATGTTGGCAAATATAGATATTCAGAGGGACCAAAAAGTTTAAATGCATTTGGAATTATTGGAGTGCAATTGCTTCCAGATGTTAAACGGATTTTGACATTCTTCATTGTGCACCACATTATCAAGTCTTGAGTCTTGATCAAGTATAGATCATCGTTAATATTAAAAGGTTCAATTTAAAAACAGAACATTGATTTTTAGGTCACAAATTAGATTTCTCCTTCATTGGTGCTTTAGGCGAAGTCCACACAGCATATGTCAAAATGCCATCCAAAATCCGACGGCATTTTGACATTGCTGGACCGCGGCAGGACCACGGTTTTTGGCACAGATTTGCGCAAAAGCTGCAGTCAGTTTTCAGATGCTGTCGAACCCGTACATTCCATGTATGGAGCTGATGGCAAATCCGAGTGGAATCCTGCGGAACATACAGCCGGATTTTATACCACCGCATTTCTGTCTATGCAGGAAAGGGTACCGCCAGATTTTTGGCAGATTCAAAATACCGAATCTGCTGAAAGTCCAACGGTATTCCTGTGCTGTGTAGGCATAGCTTTAGGGTTCAGATTATTTGGGAATTTATAAAGTATACAGTATTTTGGCCAGATTTTACGTAATTTACTTTTCTCAAAGAGAATGATTGTAGCGTTGGTGTGGATGTTTGTATACTTGCTGACATGTTTCCTCACCGATTACAGCAGATTGCTGGGGTTGCCAGCAGCAGGACATCCAGTGATGTTATGGCCAGTAGGAGACATGCAGATTAGAGGATCGGAGTAAGCAGTTTATTTTGTGCTTTAAACCATTAACTTTCTATTACTTGTTACTCCTAAATTTACATTTCTAGTACTAACTTGTACTATATTAGTATAGTACTAATGGTGTAGTATTCATTTATACTGTACTATTTCTTTTTTTATGTACACATTAAGCTTAGAGAGAATGTTTCAGTCTGTCCATATATATCTACCGATAACCAGTGGTGTAGTTAGAGTATGCAACCTGTTTTCACAAACCACACCGCAATCTTTTTATGGACTCCTCTTCAAACCATGATTTATCACCACATAACAAAAATCACACTTTTCTAAGAGTCAGGACTGCTACTTTTTTGTTGATGGAGCTGTATAAGCTTTTTATTTGCAGGATAAGTAGACGCTTTTACTGGTGCCATGTTGTTGTACATTATAGTTGTTCATCACTTAGGATTCTGTTTTTATCGAGGCTTGATAGAAAAATAAGTACAATTTTTTTGTGGCATTTACTGCTCGGATCAATAAAACCTTGACAGTTTTATACAGTAGAGTGTTTTGGATATGACAATACCAATTATGTGCAACTTTTTATTTTTTACTAAATAAAGTGTTTTTTCTTATTTGGGAATCATGGGTTTTGTGTTTGCTTTTATTTCTTTTTTTATTTCTTAAAACATTTTCACACCTGTTAATCACCTAGATGTCGCAAATGTTACTGACTGTGGCAACTACAGAGTTTAATGGCTGGAATCAAAGCTAACTCTTTTCCTGGACACCATAGCCTGAGCCCAGCTGCACTTTACTGCCCACTGATGCAGTGGAGGAAGCAGGCACAGCTTTTGAGGCCTCATCATCCAAATGCTGTACATGTACGGCGCCCCGGGCGATTCTCCACTATTCCGGGGGAATGAGACATTTTGCATGTGCCCTACCCAGAGCAGACCCATCCTCCACACACACCTCTCTTGTTTTCCCAATTCTTTTAACCTAGGAGGCAGTTTAAAAAACGAGTGAGAATAAATTATTATAAATCTTGTGAAGTCATCAATTGCTAATGAAGTGAAATTTAAAGTGTTTATTTTTTAAGTTATCAAGTTTTTCTGTGTAATTATTTTTTTTTTTGGTATGAAACACTGATGATATAGAAAAATTTTATGATGAATTGTTCCTTTTGAAATTGGAAATTTTTTAAAAATTAAATTTGAAAAAGTTTTGTAAGTAAGACAGTAACAATCCAGGTTCAAGTTTTCTGCTCAGATGAAAACATCTAAAAAGTGGAGAAATTTATTCTTTGAGCAGCTATGACTCGTATGATATTGGGTTATCCAGACTGTCTGTTCCTCCGATGTTATGTGTCGGTTAGACTCTAAAAATACTTGGGGCACTATGAAGCGGTGATGGAAGGGAAGGAAAGGAACAAACCAATTTGGATCCGGGTGCAGAGAGACTGAGGTTAAAGCAAAATAATTGAACAACCCTTGCAAATTTAAAAAAGGCTCTAAAAAATTTTCCACAGTGATTTTTAAATTTTTTTCTTTCGCACTAAAATTTTAAAGACCACTTGGAGTTGCAGTTTGTTTCTAATAGTTTAGACTATGAGTAGGTGTAGACTGTGTACAGTAAATAGCATCATAGTGACTTACAAATGTAAAAACAATGCCCCCCATCTTATTTTAAAGAAACACGACAGAAGACATGATGGGGGAAAAAGCAAAAAATTTTTTTTAATCTGCCTTATCCCCTTCCTGACCTGGTCCATTTTAATTTTCTTTGGTACATTCGGGTTTTAATGCTACAACGTTTTGCACACGTAGGGCGACAAAATGAAACTGTTAGGCACTTCTTTTTTCCATAACAACCAAAAAACTCCCCTCACATTTTTTCAGGCACTATATGAAAAAAGGGGGGCTCGATTGGTTGCTAGGGGAACAAAGGAAGCCTAGGCCCCTTCACCGGGGTTTTTTGGCCGCGGTTGGAGCCCTATGCGCGCCGGATTTGCGCTTTTTTTTTTAGTCGGCCCAACCCCCTTCATTTCGGTAATCCACAAATTCTCAAAAGAACGTGGGTTTCCGTCGCTCCCCCCCCCGCTCGGCGAATCCGCCCCGGGGGGAAAGTACATCAAATTATTTTGGGGCCCCTTAGCACTCCCCCCCGCCGCGCCCCCCGGCCCGCCCTTATTCCCAAACCGATTGCGGGCGGGACCGTCCCCAATTTTGGCTTGATAAGCCCTTTAACACGGCCTTTTGACCCAAAAGTTTTTCATCAGGGCCCCTTTGTTATTAACTTTTTTTTTTCCCTTTTTTTACCTGGGCTTAGACTTTATTTTTATGTAACTTTTATGTTACAGTTTTTTTTATAATACAGTACTATGAGGAAAAATGATTTTTTGTCTGTTTTTACACATTTTTTATTTGTTTATTTTTTAACAGCAAAAGTGCAATAAAATAAATTTTTTGGTGTCACTATTCCACCACAGATGTTTATAAATAGATAATATGAAGTTTTAGTGTCCGCAGGGGTGGAGCTAAAAGTTGCACAATTGTCTGATAATATTTTTCCTGTTATTTTATTTTTTGTACTTTTTTTATTTTATTTTACCCATTGAGCGACCAATATGTTTATTTTTATTTATATCTCATGTAACTGGGGCTGATATACTATCCCTAATTTCATGGAAAATGCAGTCCTCTGAGTTCACTGCAGAGCTGATCTGGGTCTGATGAGACCCAGTAGCATCTGCAGGAAATTAAAATTTAAGCTGGGAGGCTTCCTGCTAATCTTGAAAATCGCAAAATTTATTCAGCTTTTTTCCCTTGAAAAACGGGGGACTAACTTTTTTAAATTCCATGCGCTCAAGGAAGTCCAACTGCCCTTCTACTTCCCCACAGTTACACAATTAGGGCACATGTAAAAAAAACTGTCTAGGTCTAAGACTTTCTTTGTTGCTGTTACGAGTGGCGCCGCAGCCCGGGGTCCAGGGTGGGCGCACTTTCTCTCCCCGCCCCTGCTGCGCCCGGGAGCTTTCCCCCCCGCGGTCCGCGGCGCACTCCCCCCAAAAGGGGCGCAGGGACTTACCTACCAGGTCCTGTTTGCTTCCCCCCCTACTGCCGCCGCTGCGCGGGCTCTCTAAAAAGAATTTAATATATAAACATTTCTTGACCACGAACTTTGCTTCGCCCTGACCTCTTGGCCCCCCCACTACGAGTCTGCCTATCGTTTTTGGTACTTCTTATACCCGGTACCACCGCAAGCAAGGCATCAGAGTGCACCGGGGTGGAATCCCGCGCAGCAATCCATCCCACTTTGCGGGGGGGTTTTTCTGGGAAAAAAAGGGCCCCCATTAACTCCGTTTCCCGGGTACAAAAAATCCACCGCTTGTGGGCCCGGGGACCCCCTACCTAGGTTCTTACAGCTGACACTGGGGCCCTCATGATGAAACGCTAAAATCAACATTTTTTCCCCTTTTTCCCATACAACCAATCACAGCTCCCCTTTCTTTTTTTAGAGTGCATATGAAATTTAAAATTGCTCTGATTGTTGCATGGGCAAAAAGGGAAAAAGGTTAGATATAACAGTTTTCATAAAGGGGGCCCTAAGTGTAGCTGGATTTGCATGGTTGTTTTAAAACTGTGCAGAGTTTAATGATACCCCCCCGACGGTTTAAATTTAAATGGTGGTTTTATCGGGTTTAAATTTTGGTAGACAGAAAGCATTTGACAATAGGTATCTAAAAAAAAGTTACATAAACCCCGAAGGTTTTAACCCTTTGGGAACAGTGGGAAAACAATTCCACCTTGGCCTTCAGGTTTGGTGCCTTCTGACTTTCATAGCAGTAATCCCAATATAGTAGCTGTGAAACCATTCCCGGTGCAGATTTTTAAAGGGTTTTTCAAAAAACTTTATTCTCTTGGCAAAAAACATACCAAAGGACATGACTTGTTAAAAAAAATGTTTTCTGGGGGAGCTACGGAGTGCGAGGTGGGTGCTCCCCCCGGGGCCCTCGCCTGAAGGGCCCAAACCCCTTCTTTTTAAATAAGATACACCAATTTACATACATCACAGCAGGGGGCCCCTATTTCACTTTTTGCACCAGGGCCTAGGAGCTTCAAGTAACGCATCTGGTGTTTTTGTAGCTGAGCATGTGCCCTATCGGGAACTTCTATTATGCTGTTTGTATCTGTTAGGCTATGTTCACACGGCTTATTCACGTCGTAATTGCGGACGATTTTGCCCGCAATTTCGCCTTGCTCCGGGATGGGGGCGGGGCGGTGGGGGGTGGCAGCCCCCATCCCATAGCATTCATTATCCCGGTCGATACCCCCGTGATAATTTACAGTCCCTTTTTTTTTCCCCCTCGCCCTATTTGCGGCGGGGGGAGGGGACGGAACCTAGTTCTCTAGAGAACTGTGGATTCCGAAAAGATGGGGATTTTCCCCGTAATTCCGCAGAAAGGCGCGAAAAAAAAGGGTGAAATCCTCCCAAAATAAGCCGGGGGAAATACCTTATAGTTTTCCCTCAACAAAACAGGAGGGCCCTTTTTTGATTCCCTTGAATAGTCAGTCAAAATTTTGGGGGGGGTCTTAAAAGTAGCCTTTTAGTTCCTCCCTACTGAAATCAATTGAGAATTAACGCAAATAAAAAAGAAAAATTAAAAATGTAATATATTAGGATGTATGAACCTTTCTAATATTTCATTTTCTTTCATATTCAGCATTCATTGAACTGTAAATCCATACAGACAATTATAGCAGATAAGGTTTTATTTGCAGTATGTTTCTTATAATGTATAAAACATATGTATTTACCTGTGTTCTTACATAATTAACAATGATAATGTTATGCTTCTTGTATATTTTCTGGTCTGAAATGAATCTTAGGCTATGTCTACATGGCATCGGGCAAAAAACTCACTGAAAACCAAATCCTACAACCGTTCACAAAACTGATTTTTTTGTCCAGTGACCATCAAAAACAGCTCATAAAACAACAGTGTGTTTTTTGGTGTTTTTTTTTGCGCGGTTTTTGGTCAGGTTTGAATGCATGCAAAATCCATATACCTTGTTAAAGACCTGGGCAGTTTTTCAGTAGAACCGACAAAAAAACGTGCCAAAAACTGCCGAAAAACAGTCCAGTGTTTTACATAGACTTCATTAGTAAATTTTCTGCCCTGCTTTTTTCTTTTCAAGATGTTTTCAAAAAAGCCAAACAGCAAAAAAAGCAAAAAAAAACGTTCTGTGGAGACTACAGAACGTTTTTACTATTTAATTCTATGGAGCCTATTTTCAGTTGTTTTTTCAGCGGTTTTAGAAAATCAAAAAAAGCTGAAAAAAACGCCAAAAACAGCTGGGATGGGGGCTGCCCCGGTTTTTCACAGCTTGGACAAAAACCTCGAAAGTCCCAAATGTTTTTTGGTCGATGGACGACCGCGGGTTTTTTCACATTTTGCGCAAAAAACATGTTTGGGTCTCGTTTTTTTTTTTGCTGTCGGCCCATGTAATTGATTGTATGGTAAACTGACGGCAAAACTGAAAAATAAAAAAATACTCCGGGTCAAAAAAAATGACAGGAAAACCGAAAATGCTAGACTATGGTTTTTTTTTTCCGTTAAAATCTATGAGCTGCCTAAATATTTTCACCATTATAGATTTGAAAAAAAGAAAATAGATCTTTTTTTTTAGCCCATGTTACATAAAGGGGAGTTTTGTTTCATTTCTGCAACCTATTCGAAGCATCCTGCTAGAAGCCTTGCAATGGCAATTTACATTAGTAGTTTTTATTTAAGGGGGTGTGGATTATAATAGAATCTATTCATGGGGGGAAGCGGGTTTTTTGGGTATGTGGGTTTTTAACGAGCGTGCCCCAACTGCAGCCCCTGCCCCCCTGCCCGTAGGAAAAGATCCGCATGCAAATTAACAATATAACAGAGTTTATAAGTAGTTTTAGCCGTTTGGGACATTATTTACTGCTTTCTTTATTTTTCCACATTATGGGGGAAATGCAGAAAAAGTTTAGATCTAAAAATTTTTTTTTTGTAGCCTATAGCAGCTCATCACAGCTCATCTTGTTTCAGAGCTCTACATGAAATGAGGGCGCTCTGGGCAACAAAAAAACATCTTAAAACCCAGACATTTTCATACATGGGCCCCCCATGTTTTTTATTCTTTTTTTTCTCACACAACCCTTTTTAAAAGGCGATATGTTGAATTTTTGGGGCCCAGATTCAAATTTTTTTGGCGCATTAGTATGTAAGTGCCTGTATTTTGGCACTGCAGGGAAAAGATTTAGCGCTTTCTAGCACAAAGCAACAAATCAGGATCAGGGAAACCACTTTTAACTTTGGGTTTGCCTGTTCCCGCAAAATGCGCCCCTTTTTTCGTTTCCGTATAAATGTTAGAACCATACAGTTGTGGGCAACCCCCAGAAGTCCCCCCATCTTTGGGCGTTCACAGGAGTTTTCACTCCTGTTTTCAAGCGCTTTTTAGATCTGTCTTGGGGACCGACAGAGTGGACATGCAATTCTTTTCAAGACGGAAACGAGCGGCGCTTTTGAAACACGCAGCGGCATTCTGTCATGTGAACGCTGCTGCGTGTTTGTCATAAACAGCAGTGATAATCTCACTGCTAATTGTTTAGATCCGTCTTGGGGTCCGCTCTGTCGGTCCCCAAGATGAATCTAAAAAGCGCTTGTAACACGGAGTGAAAACTTCATGTGAACAAGCCCTTGGGCGCATTACAAAGCACCACGGGAGCCACATAATATACCTAATTTTGAAGTGTGCCTGATTATAAATCTAGAGAACAGGGCTGCGCCAGTTTTTGGGCTGAAAGGACGCCAGATGACTGGCGCAGAACCGTACATACATGTCGTCCTATGTGAATTGGGCTTTATCTCACACTCATGCTGAGTTACATTATATATGTAAGTCTAAGACTGAATTCACAAGTCTGCAGTCCTCAGAGCTCACAGTAGCTTTTCCAGTAATTTGGTGAAACATGTATAACTGGTATTTCTACATTAAAGGAAGATGTTCTGCACTGCATGGATGATGGTCAGGCTAAACAGTTTTAGAGTGCGTTCACACGGCAGTGGACAAATACCGGTCGGTTTACCCGGCCGGTATTTGTCCGGTTTTGCGTGCCAGTCTCCAAACCCTTGGTGCCCACGGGTTCAGAAAGTTAGATACAGATCATTCAACAAATGACAGTAGTCCAGAGGAAATTCAATGTGTGTTTGGTTTATTGTGGTCAGTTCAAAGTTCACCCGTCATAAATACATCATTTTCAAAGTTAGTGTAATGATGCAATATGAAGTGTATCAATCAAATGACCCACCACTGGATAATTCAGCAAATCGACAGAGGGCAGACAAAGACCGGTGAACGGTTGTTTGGAGATACAAATGTGTGTAACTCCAGGAATTGGAGAGTAAGAGCCATAACTGTCCCTACTTAACTGTCCCTACTGCAAGCCATCAAAAAATTACCCTATTACTACCTTAAAGCCTTTCCATCAAATATGTCCCTAAGAAACCGGTGACCCTACTTTAGCAAGTGGCTTTAGGACCCAACAAGTCCTTAGCAGGGCCCAATAGAAACAAGACACCCAAAAAATCCATAATTTTCAAAAACTGCAGAAAGTTTTGGCCATAAGTAATGATCTAAGGAACCAGGACTATTGTAACGACCAGCGGCGTCAGTATGCACTGACATGGTGGACGCCAGGTATGTGTGGATCTTCTGGGGCACCGGAGCGTAGATGGTATAGCAGCTGACCACACCAGGTAGCGAAGTCTAAAAGGCCCCTGGTCTTCACCAGAACCCGCTGCAAAGTTGGATGGACTTTGCTGTTGGAACCCCCAGGTTGCTACCAAGACGTGGCTACTCATGGGGACAGCTGAATGGGACAAGGACCCATTTTATAGAAAAGGTGACGGGTCAAAGCAGGTGTAGCCAGACAGATTACAGATTTTATCAGACAGGAAAACCGCGGGAAACATGGGAATAACCAAGCCTGGATGACAGGGTTTAAAAAGGGGGGTTAAACGGTACTAACGGGAAGAAGCGCTACAACAAAGGGGTCTAGATCAAAAAGTACAACTATAATGCACGGAGCAGGGGCAGAAAATTCCTTTAAACATAGGGGTCCAGTCAGGGACAGAAATTGGTACACTGTCCTTTTAAATCTACAGAAACTGCTGTGCACGCCCTAGGGGACGCGCGTGCATGCAGAGGAAGCCACCGAGTACAGATGCGTGCAGGATTGCAGACCCAGCAGACGGGGAACAGGGAGTTCAGATACACCCGGAGCCCGCAGAAGTACTGGTGTAGCAGGACAGGGCCCACCCTGCGGTCCCCAGAGCCAGGGCATCCCCGTGGCGCAAATGGGGACACATGGAGCACGGACAGTCAGGCCCCGGGACAGGGGCCGAAAAACGGAATTATGAAACTTTATCTAAGTTTGGACAAAATATTTTAATAACTTGAAACCCCTAGCAAGGTCGCCAAGATCTAATGGACCCCTATTTAAAAGGCACCCTCCTGAAAAGCAAAACGGTCCTGTGTATTCATATCACCATGTCTCTTTCGTGGAAATAAATCAGTCCTTTTAATTCAAGGCGCTGGATACCTTCTTTAGCCTCTTCTAGTTCCATTAAATTTTTTGCTCTTTTTAAAAAAACCCACAGCCGGGTAAAAAAAAAGAGGCAAAAGAAAAATCAACTCCCCCTCTAAAAGCTGCTCAGTTCCAGCACTGCCGCTGCTCCTGGGGCTCCCTGCTGATAAAAGACACGATCATTGGTCACATCACTGTAACGCGCGAGTGGATTCGCTGGCCCAAAAACGAAGCAGATGATAAGCCAACCCCGGGGGAAACAGTCAAGTAGCCCCCGGTTTCACCAGAGCCCGCCGCAAAGGGGTTGGACTTGCTCGGCGGAGGCTACCAGGTCGTTACCCCTAGTGACTTTCTTGCGATGGAGGCCGGGGGACAGCTGGGGGCAGAACGTAACCAAAGGCTTTTCGGGGACAGGCAGGAGGTCAGGGCAGGCGGGAGGTTCGTGGTCAAACAGGCAGAGGTCAGGGGCAGGCAGCAAAAAGGGGAAGCAGGAAAGTAAGCAGGGGGACGGGACACGGGTAATCGAAAAGGGAATACATACACTCTAAACACACAGTAAAACACACCAACGGACTGGCGGAAGTGCTGGGGGCGTATCACTTTAAAAAGAACCCGCGCCCACAATTGACCCTTATCGGGCACTGGCCCTTTTTAAACCCAAGAAGCCGGGGCCGCGCGCCCAAGCCAAAAGGGACAAGGCCGGCGCCGGGGCAGGCGGGGGGCAGTGTTCACCTGGAGGGGGCGGGTTTAAGGGAAGCGGCGCCCCCGGCCCGGGGCAGGAGCGGGGGGGTCGGGGCCCGCGCGCCGGGCCGGGCCCCGTGAGCAGGGGGGGACGGGCCCCCAGGGGCACGAAGCCCGTGACTCCCGTGACAATCACTCTGCAGCAATTCACAGACCTCAACTCTCTGCCCCTATAAACAGCACATGACCCCTGAGGCTGGTCGGCTGCAGCGCCATGTGACCAATGAACGTGATGTCATCGGCTGCGAGCATCAGGAATGGCAGCAGAGCTGGAACCGGGTGGATTTCAAAGGTGAATTGAGTTTTAGCCACTTTCTGACCTGATGACGTGAGGAGGTGCTTTGTCTTTTTTTTTTTTATAAGGCTGCCCCCCTTAAAATAATTTTTCCCTTTTTAAAGAAAATGGGGAGACATGTTAAAACTGTTTGGGTCTAAGACTTTTCTTTTTGCCCTAGAAACCCCAATCAGGTTCCCCTTTCATTTTTTGAGACTATATGAAATGAGAGGGGAACGCTAATTGGTTGCTACGGGCAAAAAGAAAAGTCTTAGACCAAGTCGTTTTAGACATGAACCCACAATTTTTAATTTTAAAATATTGCTAAGCTATGGGGGTATGGGGTAAACAGGGACCAAGGGGCCCTCATTTATCAAAACTGTCCAACAATAAGACTGTCCTTGTTGTCCATAGAAACCAACCAGAGCTCAGCTTTCATTTTTCCAGAGCACTATCAAAAATGAAAGCTGTGCTCCGATTGATTGCTACCGGCAAAGACAAATTTACTGTTAGACAGATTTTGATAAATTAGGCCCGTTGTTCTCAGTGCCCATAAATAAAAAATGAGTCAAAATGAACCAGCTAAAAATCTAAAAGGGCCCCTTCCCCAGCCCACTAAAATTGTCCCAATAAAATTTCATTGCCAAAAGGGAAAAAATATTTTCTCATTTCTTGCCTTTAACGACATTAATGAGAGTTTTTTCCCAACAACTTCAGTAAAACTCCTTTCCCCTTAAAACAAATTACCTGTATGTAATTGGGGGCTTTGTAATCTCCTCTTTTCAAGTATAATAAGATATAACAAAAGCCATAATATTTCAGATTTTTCTGCTCTGTTGTCTCATAGAAGAAAGAGTCGTCGATCTTTGTTTCATAACGTGTTTGACTTTAATAAATCTCTCAAGTTTTTTATTTTTGATTACTTTTATTTTTTATTCTCTGTTTTCCCAACCATGTACATTAATTGGTTTCAGGTGTTATTGTGGTGATTTTTACACCGTAGCAGCCATTTTAATTTCTCTTAGAAGTCGATTTCTTCTAAATGCTAATGGAATCTGCATAAATTTGATATGCACACATCCTAAAGTGTGACAGTGGAAGTACATTAGTTCTCATTGAGAAAAAGAAGTAACACATAAATTTGTCTTGACAGGGCAGAAAAAGGATCTTATTAAATTTATAAATCAAACTAGAACCACAAAAATGATATATCTTTATGTCCAAAAAATCTGCAAGGGGATTTCTAATTTACCCGGGGTGCAAATAATCCATCCCCACGCGAGTTATAAGCCACATCAAGGAGCGGAGTCCAAAGAGCCTCCCGGTCTTAGTCAGAGCCCACTGCAATGCCAGGTGAACTTGTGCGGCAGGAGACTCCCAGGTCACTACCCCTGACATGACCGGCTGGCGGTGGCTGCTGGGGGGGGCAGCGTGATACAGAATTGGCTGGCAGATGCATTGTCAGGGGCAGGCAGAAAGGGCAGGGACAGACGGCAAGCAACGTGGTCAAGGTAAACAGGCAGGAGGGTCTGGTACATGGGACAACTATAAAGTGCAATCGCCAGAAATGGGGATAGATGAGTGTTTTATTCTTCATTTTAATTATTTTATTTTAGTGTTTTATTCTTCATTTTGTTGCGTTGGTGCTGTTTTGGTATTGTTATTAGTTTTGAAAACTATGCATGTTATGATTGTTTTGGTAAATATGTGATACTGGGTTTATAGAAAGGCTTTATCTTACATTCTAGTAAAAGGTAGAAGTTAGGTAGGGCTGGTTTAAGACTGGTTTAAGTGTGGTCCTGGGAAAAATTAGAAATGTAGAAATGGTGGCAAAGTATCATGAGAACAAAACAGTCACCTATTATATATTACAGTTACAATCACTATACAAAGAGCAATATACCAGCATACAATGACTATATAGTGGTTGATACCAATTCTACATGGGCGCTTTGTAGCCCTGTTTTTTGTGAGTACAGTAAACGTTAATTCCAGGGCCTTCTAGATTGGAGTGATTCACTGCTTTCATTTTTCCTGTGGCCAGTGGCAGGAAAAACCTCTTCTTGACACTACTTGAGTCTACAGAGTTTGCTATCAATTACAGAAGAATGGAGGCTTACTTACTGATTCCCAGGCAGGTCAAGAATCCCAATAGGACTCAGAGCAACCACAATGATATATGGGAGGGTTCCACAAGTGCAAAGTACTAATAGGCATACTACTCACACCTTCTTGGCATGAGGGGAGTGGTTACCTAAGGTTCACACTACATTAAGGTCTGCGTTTGAGGTATCCATTGTGGTAGCGTGAAAAAAGGTACCTCGGTCGATACCATGATGCAGCCCCATAGACAAAAATAGAGCAGACATAGCTCCTGTGTAGGCTTAGTTTGCTCTGTTTCATGGTTGCAAACGCAGTTCCTGTGGGGCTCAGTAATATAGTAGACTACGCTATTGAGCCCCGCAAGATAAGCATACACCGCCAGAAATGTATGCAGGGCTACGTCTGTTCTATTATTCTCTATGGGGCTGCTGCCACTGCGTCACAGCATCTGTTGGGGTACCTTTTTACACAGTACCCCTTTGAATCCCTCGATTTTGTTTTAAGTAGGGTTTTAACCCCCTTTTTAATATTATAGCTTCACAAAAATAAATATTTAATATTTTGTTATAGGGCATCATTCATACAGTTATGTGTATTGAACTGTGCTGGTGTTACAGCCAATTGGTGACACCCCACTTTTTTTTAGGGAGTCTAGCCCTTCTAATCGTGTTTTTCAACCCCCGTCCTCAGCCCCCAACAAGTCAAGTTTTCAAGTTTCCTCAGTTTTGCACGGGAAGTAATTTTTTGCAGTGCATTCTCACAGGTGATATTTATTTCCGTGCTTTTAGTGGGGTCCTGAAAAGTGGGCCTGTTGGTGGGGCCTTTTTAGGACGGAGTTGAGCCGGATATCACCTTGACTTCCTACCTCCTATACCGGCAAATCCAGAAGCCTAAATGACAGTTTCCAACAGAATACAGAAAAAAAACACTTTGGCTAAATTCAGCTTACTGGTGCAGACAACACAATTGAGTGATACCACTGTGTCTCTAGAGTTAGGACACTGACATTTCAAGTGCTATCCTGTCTTCTTATAGGCTATAGGCCTAAAACAGCCTGTTTAAAGGGGAAAAGGGAAGAGTAGGGGGTATTTGGCCCTAATTAAAGTTCCAACTGAATTTGCATCCTGAAGACATGGACAGGCTCTGACTTGCTCACAGGAGAGCAGGAAAAACCCCTGGTTGCTCCCCGAGTCTAGCAGACCTGAAGCTGCTTTACATCTTCATATGCATCTTCGGGAAAGATAGAAAAGCAGAGAAAGAGAAGTAAAAAGCAAGAGACAGAGAGGAAGAGGCATATGCATGTAAAGTCATGTATAGTAGCTGTAGCGTGGTCCCCCAGAATGAACTCCATCAGTGGACACTCAAATCAACTCCATAGGTGGGCCCTAAACACCCCAGTCAAACACTGGAAATGGTTACAGTAAAAAAGAACATTCTATCTGGAATCTGGGGCACCGATCCTAAAGTCCAGCATCCTCTCTCCCCAATGGTCACTTTTGAAGGCCGCCTGTTTTCACCCTAACTTCCTTTAATGACTTTTAAATAGTCAGGGAATCGTTTCAGAAAAGCTGGTTTGGCACAGTAGAGTATTTCTGCTACTCAAAAAGTCTCTAGTGCAAATTCCTACTATAGTTTTCATTACCACATTGCCACCAGTATCTCTATAATAAAAAATGTCTGATCTAAGAATGCATTTGATGTCAACGAGCTTCTCCTTAAGAAACTATTTTCCGTCAGAATAATGCTGAAATATAAACCAATGTATGTAATCCATGACCCATCTACCCGCCACATAAGACTCTCAAGCTTTCTAGGGCCAGAGCATTAAACCTGAAATGTAAGCTTTGCTTTTTAGTCAGTCTTGACCTCCCATCTTAGTCAGCCAGGCATTGATATAACTCACATCTCAGAAGCACTGTCTCATTGTGCTTGAGCACCTTAATAGAATGATTGACTCTATGCTCTTTTTTGGTGAGGTTTCTTTCTCTATGAGCATTGTGTACATGAAGTCTTGAGCATGTTAGGTGTTATGGATAGAGCATGAAGGATGAGTATGAATATGTCCTCTCAATTTTAATCAACTCTATTGTAAATTTTGTCTCTTGTTTTATATTTTCTTAGAGAAATGTGTTCAGATGGTATTAAAGATGCTGGGATTAAGCTCCTGCTCAACCAGTGCCCACACGCTCACCGAGCCTGAACACTCCAGCCCACTAGGGATATCTACCTTGGATGCCGACACTCAAAGGTATGTCCTTGCCTTGCCAGAAGTGGAGACTTGGCGAAAGCATCGATTGGGTTTAACCCAAGCTACTCACTCTTGCAACCTTCTGGAACCAGATACTATTTCGGAGACTTTGGTATCACGCACAGCAAGTTACGATGCCTTGTACGACCTCCGTGCGCAGGAGGCGGAGACTAACTTTCCTTTCGAAGGGAACAGCATGTTCGAAGTGGCTACTGGGTTGGACTCTGAGTTTCCATTGAGCCCTCATGTAATAAAGAGAAGAAGAGGAGGCTTGATAGAACAGAAGGATATCATAAAAGCTCATGAGGCGCATAAGATACAAAGCACACCCCAAGCACGACGGAAAGAGTGGGAGTAAGTATTCTTGTGTTTGTGGGGTGCAGTTAGAACAGTTATTTACAGTTTTTCCTTAGAAATTAATGATTATACAGTGCGTGGTGTGGATTTTCGGCAAATCTTCATGCCAACTTAGTGGTTATTAGTTTACAGACTTAGGATGTCTCATCAATGCAACCCTTCTTTTTTTGCTAAAGAAGTTGCAGCTGGACCACCTGAAAATAAAAAATAAGGGGGCGAGAAAAAATATTTGTTTGGGAGAAATCTGCCACAGTGAAAGCTGGTCTTTGTTATCAAACAACTGTATAGATAGATTGAGATGGCATTGATCTACACTGAATGATAAAGGTATTTCACCCAAGATATTTATTCTACTCAAAGTTGGTAGTGCTCAGCGATAACAGAAATTCAAATATAAATCCATAGCAAAAAGATCACTCACGGCACTCACCCTTTCTTCTTTTTCTTTAAAGCCTTTATTCAGTAAAAAACAGCATTACAACCGGGAGCTGACAGAAACATGGCCTACGGCCGCTTCACGTCCTTGGACGCTTTCTCAAGGCATGACGGGGGATAGCGTCATCATGCTTATTTAAATCCCCCTACATGCCTGTCAATCAATTGAGCACTACAACTCCGTGTATGCAATACACCCAATCATATTTATTTAAATGGATTCTACGGGCAGAAGCATTAGGAACTCTGGCTTAAACAATAAAAATGACTTCCCGTTTTTGTAAATATAATGATTTTTATAGATGTGTGTGCTTGTGTTGTATTGCACATATGGAGTTGTAGTGCTGGATTGATTGACAGGCATGCAGGTGGATTTAAATAAGCGTGATGACGCTATCCACCATCATGCCCTTTAGGGGGAAACGTTGAGGACAGAACGGCCGAAGGCCAAGTTTTTTTGCAGTTCCCGGGTTTTAAATTTTTTTTTTTACCGATTAAAGGCTTTAATGAAAAAGTAGAAAGGGTGAGTGCCGAGAGTGATCTTCTTGCTATGGTCTTTGTTATTATCTATCTGGCTAATAAACAGAGATCCTGTAATGTCCATAAGCCCTTAAATGGCACATGGACAAGCAATGTAATTATAAAGGGATTGTGCAACCAAATAAAAAATTAAAATGAGCAGCCAATTGGAAAATATAATAAAATAAAATTAAAAAAAAAACTTTATTTATTGCTATAATCCACTGTTGATTCTGCATACAAGCTCCAACAGACACTTTGCTTAAAGGGGTTGTCTCACTAGATCGATTCATCATACCCTTTGTCCCCGTTTTTCCCCCAGTTTCATTTTAATTACTGGCTACTACTGGCCTGCAGTGATGACTGCTGAGGACACCAGGCCTGTGCTATAGGACCACCTGGCAGCCCATCAGAGGAAAGAACAGGTCTGTATCAAGCAACCCGAGGAATTTTATGCGCCCATACAAAAGAGGGGGAATAGGGGGATGCTGTGATTAGACACATATTTTAAAAAAAACTTATTTTTTTCAGATCTTTACATAAAAAGCAGTCATTTTAGTGGAAAAACCCCTTTTAAAAAATGGGTTGGCACATAACGCGCAAAACCCTCATTGGCTCGGGATCACATGTCCTTAAAATTTGCATCACCCAGTGAGGGAAATGGTGCACGACCCTTGCCCATTAACGTCACTGATTTTTCAAAGCAGTCACATGCCAATCATTTGTAAACAAAGAACAGAGGAACCTTTGGAGCTTCTAAACTAGACCACCAGTATATTAATTTATCTAATCGACTGCTCTTTTTATTATATGTTTTAAAGGAGTATTCCAATCTGCTTGATCAGCAAGTAAAGGAGTTGTATCACCATGCTTTGTTACAGAGCAGCAGCCAGCTTCAGGCTCACACTTCCTGGTTAGGCTGTGGACGGGTGTACAGCAGTGATTGGCATACCAGCTCTGCAGTTCCTAGCTGATCCTGTTAGAGGGACATTAGTAATGGACATCTCTAAATAGCGATGCACAAGGCTTCAGAGCTGTAAAGGGTTAACGTAATGTAGAAAAGCTAAGAAACAGCAGGGAGTGGCGTCACCATCCCGGCCACTACTGTTGCAGCTTGTTAGAGGAGAGATAAGGAGATGATTTCTAGGGAAGCAGGAGATAAGATCTGTTTTAACTCTGGAGGGAGGCAAAATCAGAAGAACAATGTATTTGGTAATAATATTTATTTACCTTTGTCTACATGTTTACAGCTAATCAATAAAGCATGAATACTCCTTTAACCCCTTAAGCTGAACGCCTGAAAAGTAGTTAATGACCAGAAATTTTTTTTAGTTTTTGCCTCCTTGCGTTTCAACAGTTGTAACTTTCTTATTTTTTCAATGACGCAGTTGTATGAGGCCTCATTTTATTCGAGACAAATTGTACTTTATGGGGGAATACATTAAGTTCACTTATAAATAATTGCAGTATTTTTTTTTTTATTTTTAAAAAAAAATTGTATTTTTTTATTCTTTTTTTTTCACATTTCACTTCACACTTAATAACTTGTTAGATTAATTCTGAAGGTTATTAAGGTCGTGTAGGTTTTTTCGTGCATGTAATTTATGCACAATTATTTTTTATTAAATATTTATTTTTAATTTTTTTTTTTTTTTTTACACTTTTTGTTTTTTTTTACTCCCATGAAGGGAGAACTTTTAACATTTTTTAAAATTTTTTTTTTTTCACTTAGTAATGTATTAGCATATTCAATATGCTAATACATTCTAATCTGTGTCAGTCTGACACAGGCATACATCTAATACAAATAACAGTGGCACACTAAAAACTAAATGAGACATAAAGGTATATAGGAATATTGGAAATGCATTACTGTTAAGGAAAATATGAAAACCTGGGACTCTTAGTTTACAGTTAATGATCAAAGAATATATTAAGCTAACCTACCAAAACGTAAAGGGGATCACAGAACATGTGAGTCCCTACACTGAACATCATACCTCACTTGGAGTCAATTCAGACTGCAACTTCACCGGGAGTGATAGGAACTTGCAATTGGGTTATCCTGCACTGGTTAAAAAGAGGCAGCTGAGTGCAGCAAGCCAATGAGATTGCCATTTCTCAAATAGACTACAAAACGTAATAAGGCTGTGCACATCAAAATATACTTTGAAAAACGCAAGAAATGGGTGCAACACTGAAAGGCAATAGCATACATCTAAGGCCATGTTCACAACGGCTTAAAATGGGCCGTATTTCGGTCCGTAATTACGCGCCGGAGTGCGCCTATTACGGGCCGAAAACGGCCCATTCATTACGGTAATTCACAGTTCTCATAGAGAACTATGGATTACGTCTCCTCTCCCCCCGCGGCGGATTCGCCGAGCGGGGAGATAATTGACATGTCATTTCTAGCGGCGTATACGCGCCGCTAGCATGATAGCCCTATGGGCCGGCGAAGTGCCGCCCCCTGCTTCCCTCCCCCGCTCCCGCCCCCGTCCACACGGCGTAATTTGCGGGCGAAATTACGTCCCGCAATTAAGCCGTGTGAACATAGCCTAATACAAATAACAGTGGCACACTAAAAACTAAATGAGACATAAAGGTATATAGGAATATTGGAAATGCATTACTGCTAATGCATTAGGGAGTCACCTGCTCTGGGATCCCCTTGACGTTTTGGGAGGTGAGCTTAATACAATCTTTGATCAAAAACTGTAAACTAAGAGTCCCAGGTTTTCATATTTTCCTTAGCAGTAATGCATTTCCAATATTCCTATATACCTTTATGTCTCATTTAGTTTTTAGTGTGGGCCACTGTTATTTGTATTAGATGTATGCTATTGCCTTTCAGTGTGCAACTATGCTTGCGTTTTTCAAAGTAATTTTAGATGTGCACAGCCTTATTACGTTTTGTAAGTCTATTTGAGAAATGGCAATCTCATTGGCTTTCGCACTCAGCTGCCTCTTTTAACCAGTGCAGGATAACCCAATTGGAAATTTTCCTATCACTCCCTGTTGAAGTTGCAGTCTGAATTGACTCCTAGTGAGGTAGCATTTTCAGTGTAGGGACTCACCTCTCTGGGATCCCCTTGACGTTTTGGGAGGTGAGCTTAATACAATCTATGATCAAAAACTGAAAAACTAAGAGTCCCAGGTTTTCATATTTTCCTTAGCATATGCATTTCCAATATTCCTATATACCTTTAGATTCATTTATTTTTTTAGTGTGCCACTGTTTATTTGTATAGATGTATGCTTTTGCCTTTCAGTGTGCACCTATGCTTGCGTTTTTCAAAGTATATTTTAGATGTGCACAGCCTTATTACGTTTTGTAGTCTGACACAGGCAGTGATTAGGACAGCACAAAGTGCGTCCTAGTCACTGGCTTAGTACACAGACAGCTCTGGGGTCACTCTAGTCCCCAGGGCTGACTGTGCAGCTTTCCCCCCCGGGCTCTGTCGGGTCCACCGGGTGTTCCGATCACACCCGACAGAGCAGGGGAACCCTTTGATTGCACGCGGTAACGCACCGCCGCAATCAAAGGGTTTAAGGACCGGGTTGCGGGGGTTTTCCGCGCTACCCGGTGCTCGAAAGGACATGCTCTGGGATCGGGGCTGTGTAGTACAGCCCCGATCCCAGCGCAATTGCGGTGCTGGGCGCCGCAAACCCCGATGTCTGCAGCGACGTCTAAAGACGTTGCTGCAGACGAACGACCCGCACCAGCTGACATCTAAAGTTGGCGGGCGGTCGTTAAGGGGTTAAACATGTGGGCTTAGATAAAAATGAAGACTATTACCAAATACATTCTGTTCCAATTTTGCTTCCTTTTCAGAGATAGAGCAGTTCTAATCTTTTACTGGTTACATAGGCATCTCTAGATTACCGACCTCCCGTCTCTGCTCTAGCAGTGGCTGTGCTAGTATGTCACTCCTTGTTGTGTCTTAGCAGGATGGAACTTCTCAGTTTCTACTTTTAAAAATAACAGAGTCAGTCAGCAGCTAACAGTGTGTCTTGGCAGCATGCAAGTTTTTCTCTCTAGAATTTTCCTGACCAGGTTTTTCACAACCCATTCATCCCCAATGTTCCTCTAAAAAGGACAAGCTAGGGATAGAAGCTAGCAGAGCTGAAATGTCAGTCATTGCTGAAGACAAGTGGCTTCTGTAAAAAAAAAATGAGATGGGAAAATTCCTTTAGCTTGGATAACCCTGTTAAGCCACTTTAAGGGGACATTTCAACCTGACTTAGGTAACAAACCTTGCTTTATGTGTATATCATCCATGAAATGTGTTCTGATTTTAATTAAGGACCTTTCATGAGAGAAAAACAGACATAAATAAATCTTAGTTGATAAAAGTACATGGATAGGAAAGTTACATAGATACCCCACCTTCTCATTGCAGTCCTTCATTTCACTTATGTAAGGCCGAATAAAAGTGTTGTGAGATGTCGTAAGGTCAATATACCAGTCTACCAACAATATGTCACTTATTTCAACACTGGTAGCTTGTAATTTTGTAGGGGTTAAAAGCATACCTGCCATGTGTTTTGGTTTCTCGGGGTGATTTTTAGGATGAACATGTAGGTTCTTCCAATTATGCAGACCTTGCACATTCAGGAACATCTTCAGACAATGTAGACCAGATAGACTGTTGTACAGTCATCACCTCAATAATCAGAAACATGAAAGCAAACTTTACAATCTACCCTAAAAATGATACATAGAGGTCAATTCCATAACATATTCTACTATGTCTGCCAAATATGTCCTAAAAGTTATCAGAATTCTGCCAGATAGGACCCTGACCAAAATTTTCAATAGAAAATGGCTGTATGATTTCAGTACTAGCAAAGTGAGTCATTATCTATGTTTATTGTGGTTGGATTAACTTTATCCTTTCAGTTTGGTAGAAGAATTATAATGCTGCATATAAGTGGCCTGAAAGCTACAGCACTCCATTATGGCATGCTGTAACTCATACCAGGAACCAAAGTCAGACTGGGGGGCAGTGGAGATGAGTTCTGGAGCCCACCAGTGGAGCTGATTCCTGGGGCCCACCAGTAAAGTTGATTCCTGGGGCCACCAGTGTAGCTTATTTTTGGGGCCCACCAGCAAAGTTGTTTCCTAGAGCCCACCAGTGGAGATGATTCCTGGGGCCCACCAGTGGAGCTGATTCCTGGGGCCCGCAAGTAAAGTTGATTCCTGGGGACTGCTAGTAAAGTTGATTCCTGGGGCCCGCTAGTAAAGTTGATTCCTGGGGCCCACCAGTGAAGCTGATTCTTGGGGCCCACTAATGGAGCTGATTCTTGGGGCTTACCTTACAGCTCCTGAGCATGGCTGCACATATGGCAAATAACTCTTGCCCTCTGCCTCTCTTTCTCTGCCTTCCTCTATAAAAGCAGCTCCATCCTGCCATGCCCTGGTGTCCACCAGGGGTTTCTCCTACTCCCTTATGGGCCAGTCTAAGTCTGGCAGGCACTGACAGCAAGAGGATCTGCTGAAAGATGTACACTCACCGGCCACTTTATTAGGTACACCATGCTAGTAACGGGTTGGACCCCCTTTTGCCTTCAGAACTGCCTCAATTCTTCGTGGCATAGATTCAACAAGGTTTGAAACGATACTCAATTGGTACCAAGGGGGCCCAAAGAGTGCCAAGAAAATATTCCCCACACCATGCCCACCACCACCACCAGCCTGAACCGTTGGATACAAGGCAGGATGGATCCATGCTTTCATGTTGTTGACGCCAAATTTCCCGGGACCCTACCATCCGAATGTCCGCAGCAGAAATCGAACTCATCAGACAGGCAACTTTTTTTCCAATCTTCTACTGTCCAATTTCGATGAGCTTGGGCAAATTGGAGCCTCAGTTTCCTGTTCTTAGGCTGAAAGGAGGGGCACCCGGGTGTGGTCTTCTGCTGCTGTAGCCCATCTGCCTCAAAGTTCGCCGTACTGTGCGTTCAGAGATGCTCTTCTGCCTACCTTGGTTTGTAACGGGTGGCTATTTGAGTCACTGTTTTCCTTTCTATCAGCTCGAACCAGTCTGCCCATTCTCCTTTGACCTCTGGCATCAACAAGGCATTTCTGCCCACAGACTGCCGCTCACTGGATGTTTTTTCTTTTTCGGACCATTCCCCTGTAAACCCTAGAGATGGTTGTGCGTGAAAATCCCAGGAGATCAGCAGTTTCTGAAATACTCAGACCAGCCCTTCTGGCACCAACAACCATGCCACGTTCAAAGGCACTCAAATCACCTTTCTTCCCCATACTGATGCTCGGTTTGAACTGGAGGACTTTGTCTTGTCCATGTCTACTTGCCTATATGCTTGCCGCCATGTGATTGGCTGATTAGAAATTAAGTGTTTTAAAGAGCAGTTGGACAGGTGTACCTAATAAAGTGGCCGGTGAGTGTAGAGCGACATGTACGAAATTTGGCATTTAAACTCCAAATTTCATGTGCATAATGCACTCTACAGTGGGTCATAAATCAGGCGCATTCTAGCGTTTGTATGACATTTCTGGCTCAGGTATACCACTTTCAAAGTGGTATACCTGTTCCAGCAGTAATGCGCCTATAAATGCCGTAGCGAAGCTATAAATCTATAACTTCTGTAATTCCTCACTTGCGTTCGGACACCATCTTGGACCGTCCTGGGGTTCATTAGCTCCGGGATTGCGGCTTTGGTAAATGGACTGGCAGGCTGACACAGGGTTCTCTTTAGGTCTGGTCTCAGCCAGCTTTATTCTTCAACACAGGAAAACGTATACAGCATACAAAAATACGAATAAACATCTAGGCCGTCTAGCCACTAGCTACACATTAGTGAGTCCCTCACTAACCTGCGGTCAGGACCTACCGTCCAGCACCAACAGCACTGTACTCTCGTAGTACACTTTAGGCTTCCCTCAAGCCTGGGGGTAAGAGCCCTCTCCTCAGCTCTTTTGCTACTCCAGCTTCTGGCAGCAAACCACACCCCCCCGATCACCTGCAGTCCTAGGCTTTTTACAGGCCTCCAGGGACTTGTCAAAAAGCCTGTCCTGGAACGTGGGAACAGCAACCCACCCAACGCTATTGCCATCCCAGGAAAGGCAACTCATCACTAGCCGCATTGCAGCCATGCTAGCTACCTGTTGCCTTCCCCCACCAAAACCAGGTTTTTGGTGGCACGTCTGCAGCAGGTATACTGCTGTATTCCACCTAGTGGCAGGAACATGCGACTGCCTGCGGTTGCTCTGCCACACTTCGCTATGTTCTAGTGTGCTCCGCCTCCCGCACGCACGCGGGACTTTTAAAAATGTAGCGAACGGGGCTGCACCTGATATTGGGCTGAAAAGAAGGCAAATATCTGGCGCAGCCCCGTTCATACATGCCGTCCGTAGTTTTGTGACAGCTTGACACAAGGCCAGACTGGGACTAAAAAGCAGCCCTGGCAAAAAAAACCTCACATACAATATCCACTTTCAAATTTTACCTTGGTCACACACCTTGCCACTTCTAAAATAAACAACACTAAACACAAGCATAAAAGTAAAAGTGGTGCAAAGAAATCTCTAATCCCAAAGTCAGGGATGGGTGTGCACTCGCTTTTGCAATCAGGGACAAGTATACGCTGCCACTATAGAAGCGGCGATATAACCTACAATGCTGTAGAATACTGCTATTTAGTGACCACCAGATTACAAGTGGTTAGCTCACCACATGACCATGAATACAGCACTGAGCCAGCACAGAAGCAAAACAACCACTGACATTCAGGGACTCACAGGAGACATCTTCTCTGATGGGACTTGTTCTCTTTTCCTTTTCTTCTCCATCCATCCTAAACCAACATGTCGTCTTCTCCTGGCCACATTTAATCTCTACAGAATTTACCAAACATCTTAGATTACTCTCTTTTCCAGCACTTCCATACAAATTTCCACCTCTGTACAAAATCCCCATCCATAATGGCCCCAAATTAGGCAAGCAGATAGGTAGATGCGCCTTTTAGGTCTTTTAGATCCTAAAAATGAGTAAGTTAGATAAGTGGCAGACGTTTATCATTAAGTACGTAACGTTCCCCTTCAGTATACAGGTATTTAAGCCCCGTTTAGGTAGATAAGCCCCCATTAAATAGGTAGATAGACAGGAAAATAGGTTAGTCTACATTAGATAGCTATACAGGCCCCTCAATAGGTAGGTAAGTATATAGACCTCCTACAGTTGGTACCCTCAGAATGTAGGAATATAGGCCCGCTCAGTAATTATCATACTTTCCAACCCTCCCGGAATGTCTGGGAGGCTCCCAAAGATAGCTTGTACCACCCGCGCTCCCGGGACAGGTGGCATACCTCCCACAGTCAGCTGGCTATGGGAGGTTCTTCAAATACAAGCAGCATCTGGCAGCTCTTCTGGATGCTGGATAGACTATCAAGCACCCAGAAAGGCTGGGTGATTCCATAATTCCCCAGAAGTGGCATCAAGCTTTCCTATGACAGGAAAACTGGATGCCATGAGTGGTATGTTTCGGAATCACCCAGCTTTCCTGCACGTGGAATAGAATATCCAGTATTCAGGAAAGCTGGGTGACCACCATCTTCCGCTCAGCTTTCCTGGGTGCCGGATAGGGTGCCGACTTATGCTTGTGTATTTGTGTAATGTTTATGTTTATTTACAGGTTCTCATTTGGACTACTTCAGATTTGGTGCACTATGTTAGATCAACCTTACATCTATTTATTTAATAAAATAGTTAAAGAGGGCTGGTGTCTTGAGTGTTTATTTAAATTAAAAAAAAAATTTGTGCGTTATGTGTCCATTTTTCCCACCATTTATTCTAGTGATAGTAATAGAGGAGTCTGCAGTGGTTTTTGTCACCCTAAGGCTAACACTAACTCCGTGTCACTATTATCCCAGTACCCAATGTACCAGAGGTACTGGGAAAAGTTGGTGACCGTCAGGAGTGGACTAATGTGATGGTCTGCTTCTGGGGCAGCTGCAGGCTGGTATTTTCAGAATGGGAAGGGATCAATATCGATGGACCTTCCCATTCTGATAATATCAGGCTGTAGTTGTCAGTTTTAACTTGGCTGGTTGTGGAATATGAGGGGGATATCACGTCATTTTTTTCCTGAAAATTATTTATTTATTGAGAACTTAAACATGGGCATCCACTGTAATGATTACAGGAATTGCCCATTTTAGGATTCTCAATAAATAAATGATTTTTGAAAAAAAACAAAAAAAGACCATTTTCCACAACCAGCCAAGATAAAACTGACAGCTACAGCCTGATACTATCACAAAGGGAAGGTCTATCGAAACTGGTCCCTTCCCATTCTACTGTAAAAATACCAGCCTGCAGCCTCCCCAGGAGTAGACATCACATTAGAGGTTCAATTTCTGAGGTTAGGCTAGGTTCACAGGTTAACGCGGGAGTAATTATGTCCCGCAAATTACGCCTTTGGGGCCCGGGGGGCGGGGCGGAAGCGGGGGAGGGAGCGGGGGGGGGCACTTCGCCGGCCCATAGACATTCACGCTAGCGGCGCGTATACGGCTAGAAAGTGCATGTCAATTATCTCCCCCCGGCGGATTCCCCGGGGCGGGGAGACCGAAATCCATATTTCCTCTATGGAACTGGGGTTTCCCGTAATGAGGGCTGTTTTCGCCCGTAATTTGCGCACTTCGACGCGTAATTACGGACCGAAATATGGTCCATTTTAAGCCGTGTGAACATGGCCTTACTCAGCTCTTCCCAGTACCCCTGGTGTGTTGGGTACTGGGGTAATAGTGACAAGGGGTTAGTGTCAGCCTTAGGATGACAAAAACGACACCAATCCCGAGCGGTAGCAATGAAGAGGAGTCTGTCAGATACCTCGATTACTAACACTGGAATTAAATGTAAAAAAAAACAGACACAAATTGAACAAAAAAATCCTTTTATTTAAAAAAAAACCCTCCCTGACTCAGCCCCTTTCACCATTTTATTAAAAAAAATTTAAACCCCAATGCTGGTCTGACATAATCCAATGAGTCTGACATAGCCCAAAGGAGAAACCTGTATAAATATAAAAACATAAACAAAAAGTTACAGTACTAAACTCCATCTTCTGCATCCCCTGAAGATCATGCCCACTGCTGATCTTCTGGGGGTGCAGGGTATTCCTCTCTCCCACCCCTCCCCACCATTGTGTTATGCATCCTTGTGCCAACACAAAATACAACCCACATCTATCACCTCTCACCAGCACCTATCGCCTTATAACCTCTCCCCCTATTAATCCATAGTCCCCTCACCTCCACCTATTACTTCACTCCACCATACCCATAAACTTCACCCCTTTACACCTATCACCCCATTACCTTCCCACCTGTACTAATCACCCCATAACCTTCCCACCTATCACCTTATGTGGAGTTCATATAGAGGTGGCCACAGGTAGGGAAGTGCTGATAAATTAGAATTCTAAGATGTTTGTGTAGTAAATTCGAGGGAAAGTCTGGCGGGAAAGTAAAAAAAGGCGGTCTGGACAGGATGAAGGGAAAAAAAAAATTCTAGTCATAGAAAAGTCTCCAGTTAGTCCTAGTGTAACTGAAAGAAATATCAAACGTCTGCAGAGCCTGTGTCATGGTGTCTACCACTATATGATCCTGTAGGTGGTAATTACAGTCTGTAGAGCTTGTGTACAGGGTGTCTACCACTATTTTGGTCACTGTATGGAGGTGATATAGAGTTGTGACTGAGTACAGGGTTTTTTTTCTACCACATATAATCACTGTTGGGGAAATAAGGGTTTGTGTGTAATGGTATAAGTTCAGGTACAGTTTGACAGTTTCTCCCAGCTCTCCTGGAGGCTGAATAGGCTACCCAACATTCAGGAAAAGTAGGTGTCACCAAAAATTTAAATTAGCTTTCTTCTAGAGCCGTTATGCAGTAAGTTGTTGTGGGTTTGCCCTTTTGTGAAGGGGTGTAGCTTGATACAAGGAGGGCGTGGTCATACAAATCTTTGGGCTGTGCACTGTTCGTGCCATAGCTTGAAGTCTCCCTGATAACCACTTTCAAAAGTTGGCAGGAATGGTAATTATACAGATCCACTCAGTAAGTGATGAGGTATATAGTTCCCAATTAGATAGTCCATCAGTGGGTATATAGGTCCCCTCAGTAAGTAGATAAGTACAAAGGTCCCCACAGTAGGTAGGGAGGTATATATTACGTACATTAGGTACCTATATAGACCCACTCAGTAGGTAGGTATTAGAGTCCCTATAATAGGTAGGTATATTGGTATGCAGTTGGCAGCTGCAATTGCTGCATGTTAGTCTATTGCCCAGCAATGAAATTTGTGGTGGGGTTCGGGACTGGTTACAAATGTGACTGCTGTGACTTCTGTAGCTACGTCACAGATCAGCGGGGCAAAGGGCACATTGCCCATAGTTTTTTACCCCGGACTTTGGTAAACCATTTAAGCCCATGGGACATTTTACATGCGTGGTTTTCATGCTCATTTTAATGTGTAAAATGCCTAGATTTATTCAACCAAATGTGTACAAAAAACATTTTGTGAACCCAGCCTTATCCGGCTTGTAGCTTGTCCTCTTGATTCCCCATACACATGCACATCTTTGTGTATGAAAATATTCTGCATTACAAGCACGGCCTCTGTATATATGGTCCATGACTTTTTTATGATAGAGTTGTTCTAAAAAACCCTCTTTGCCTCATTATGAAATAAGAGGCATAAAGAGGTGCACGAAAGGGCTCATACATCAAATAAAATGGCTGTGTGCATTAGACCATTTAGTAAATTATTCTTTCGGATTTGTCAGTAAAAGGGCAATTAATGTCTTTATAAGTAATAGGGTCTAAATAGATCAAATCTATTTAATACAATGATGTGCATTATTATGTAGCACACACTTTGTAATTAATAATGATGATGTTTGCTAGTCTATAAAGTGAGGAAAGTGTTATATCCACTAAACAAGAGATCCCACTGATGTCTGTCATCTTGTCAGCTGCTGAAAGCATTAAAAAATTGCATTGAAATCTAGCCTGCAATAACAATAAGGGAGAAGGTAAGGGGCATTTTCAAAATTGTTTACAGAAATACGTTAAAACTGATTTTAAAAATTAGAAATCAACAAATAAAAACAGCAAAGAAAAAAAAATATGTTAAAAAAAACTTAAAATAAGAGTAAAAAATGTCAAATGATTTGTATCACCATCTTCTGGCCACATCTGGGAATGCAGCTCTTTTAATGAAACTCAATCATTACTAACTAGGTGCACCGCTTATCTCTTCCAGATGAGTGTTTGTGGTTCAGCAAATAAGACAGTAAAATAAATTACATGGAATTATTTCAAAAATGTAGTTGCAGATATTTTTATTTCATCCAATGTGTTTTTTAATTGTATTATAATACAATTACAGGGTTCACTCCCCCTTTCAGTTACGGGCCCCTCAGGAGAAATTTTTTTTTCAACTAAAATGGACTTTCCCTGGGACATTGAATGTTGAGTCAGGCTTTAGGATACAATATCCTAGACACTGATCCAACCAATAATCAAGCACAACATGTAAATGATCTGTATTATTGCAGTGCATGCAGTCATGGGGTTAGTATCGCCCTCATAGTACAGGGGCGGTACTACATCTCCTGTAGTGCTCCTTACATGTGCTAGGATGAGCGGTTCCTTTGGGCACCAGGTGACGGTCCCATTTTATCTTCACTCTCCTTGGCATAGAAAGTGATTTCCAGCTTCCTGCAGCTCTTTTTGGTGTTATATGGAAGGATCTGCTTTATCAGGATTAGTTATCTGCTTCAGTTTCTTTAACCCCTTAATGACCGTTCGCCGACTTTTGACGTCGCTGCAGACAGTGCCGGCATGGAAACTGTAACGGGTCTGTGTCTATACAGCCTCATACACAACAAGCTGCAATGCATTGTGTGTTGTGACATATTTCTATCATATCTAGCAGTAACAACTTTTGCAGCAATTTGTGCCACAGTAGCTTTTCTGTTGGAGAGGACGAGAAAACCCCTTTTTTGCACCAAAAAGCAATAATGAGCCTTGGGCATCTATGACCTTGTCACCTGTTAAACATTTCACCTTATTGTATAACCCTGGTGGATTAAGAATTAGAGAACAACCTTTGTGCTGACACCTGACTTTTTGGTGAACCATTATGAAGGGTGTGGACTGACCCACTATGGCATTCTGTTTCATTCTAAACTGAGAAATTGGAGGAACCATTGGTGCTGCTTTTTAACAATATAATTTTTTACCAGTTTACGAGTTGAATGTTAACTTGAGACAATCACGGTTCACCTCTTACAGATCGGCATTATATACGGACCATATTACATTCTGTATAATTGGGTACAGATAATATTCATTTAATAGAAGAAATTGAAGACACTGTCTACTTTTGTGACTACCATAACATTTCTATGTCGCCTGTAGATTCTTTCATCATATGAAATAACTGGTACTGTATAGCCTTATTATCTGGCTGGCACTGTTACAGTGGCCACTGTACGACGGGAACTACTATGGTGGACACTGAATGACTGGCAATGCTATGGTGGGCCAATGTCTGTCAGGCACTGTTATGGCAGCTTTAATGTTGGCATTTAGGTGGGCATTGTAAGCTGACAGTTTGGGGGCAATTTGGCTGGGGGGGGTGAGGTGGCACTGTATGACTGGCATTATACGTCTGTAAATGTTCTTTTAAGGGACCCAAATGATTAATCCAGTAAAAAATTGTTTTAGTTTTATCTCTGCATTTCTTACCCAAATAAGTATATATTTATGACACAATCGTGACAGATCCACAAGATATACCATAAAATGTCTAATACAGTGTATGTCTAAGGCTCCAAACAGCAGGAGAGGAGTTGGAGAGGAGGCTGTATCTGAGTGTTGTTCTCTCTTGTTATATTATTGTGAAGCAGCCGTTTCTGTGGCTACATTACACTGAAAATAGACACCTCAAATTCTCTTTCTGAAGTATTGAGCAGGGGACTCCCCCATTTTAATCTTTGATAGTCCCTAAAGTGGAATCAAGACCTCTCAGCCATTTTGGGAATTCACAATTGAAGTGGCATAAAGGTCTCAGATGAGGAATACACCTCTAAGATTTACTGCGGATCCTAGGAGAGGTACAATATGACAATATGGCCCTTGGACAAAATGTTGTGCACCTCTGTATTAAAGCATGCAAGTACGTGACCGTTTTACATTTTTTATTGAAGTGCAATTTCAAGTTGCTAATCTGGAATTGAAAAATTATCTAGGTTTTTATTATCTTCATGTACTTGCAGGTAGCACACTCCCGTGTTTCCAGTACATGGAGAACATTAACTAGGTTTTTATTATCTTATGTATTTTGCGGTAGCACATCCCGTATTTTCCAGTACATGGGAACTTTAAACTAGGTTTTTCTATCTTCATGTACTTGAGGAGCACATTTTCCCTGTTTTCCAGTACATGGAGAACATTAACTAGGTTTTTATTATCTTCATGTACTTGCAGGTAGCACACTCCCGTGTTTCCAGTACATGGAGAACATTATCTAGGTTTTTATTATCTTCATGTACTTGCAGGTAGCACACTCCCGTGTTTCCAGTACATGGAGAACATTAACTAGGTTTTTATTATCTTCATGTACTTGCAGGTAGCACACTCCCGTGTTTCCAGTACATGGAGATCAAAATTACTGCAGCCCTTTACTTCCTCCCTGCAGATACAGATCCATGGGCTGATAGATATTTCTAAAAGAACTTGAATATCTTACCCAAACAGGGCATAACAAGTGGTGCGTGTGGAAGGGGGGAGAGCTACCTTTTGAATAGTATTGTTATCCTACCTTCTTAAAATAAAAGTGGTAATTATATTGTCATGCCCCTCTTTTGTCTGTTTTCCCCCTCCCCCTTTTGTGCTTCTTTGTACCTGTCTGTTCTGTTGTGTAGTGTACCATTGGTGGTATATGCAGGGGTTGTTCTGTTATAGGTTCAGCTCTTCTGCGGTTTAGTTTGGTGGTAGGAGTGGTGAATCCCATCAAATCAGGAGTCAGAAGGTGGGGCCAGGGCTCTCAACTGCCTTTTTGTCAGTTGATCAAGAGAAAAAGGCGAGACAACATTTAAGATTGATTAAGAAAAACAGGAAAACAGGGGAATATAGAACTCAAGGGGGAAATAAAAAATGTAGTTGGTCTTTCATTTTCTGTCGGGGAAAATAATCCTATAACAAAGGGGCTCTCGGGGCTCTCTTTTATGTGGGATCCCCGTTGTCTACTGTTGCTATGTTTGACAAGAAAAGGCAATTGTGAAAAAAGGGAATAAAAAATTGAAAAGAAAAAAAGGTGCTAAACCCTTTTCCATTATTTTACACGTGTCTGTAAAAAATCAGGGAAATCCTTGGATCATTCTGGAGTTAGAGAGATGTATCTACAGGAGTATATTAATCAGGTGGAAAGAGAGGTGGCAAGAATAATGTAAGGGGTTGGTTTTATCTTACAAAACTGCTAATTGAGGTATCTGTTGATATATGAAAAAAAGGTATCTGGGGGGTACGCGACCCAGCCCCATGTGCCCCACGGGATAGTGGGGGCTACAAATGTGGGAACGTTTGGTATTCCCGGGGCCCTTTCCCTTATATATAGTAACCAACATGAAGGTTAGCTAGAAACTGTGATTGAGCTGTCAGCTGGCCATACAAAATTTTAAATTTTGAAAGGCCAAACCCATTTCATGTGCACCAGGGTTTTCCAACTTTACCTTGATTGCAGATGTTTTGGGAAGATATTCAAATGCAAATTTTATATTTAGGGAGGACAGTTGTCTGGCATTGGCTCACTCCTATCTCCTCAGAGTGCAAGTGTACAGGTGGGTGGAGGTGTCAGGAGGAACAGTTTGCAACTGAATGAGCATTTGGCTAAGTGCAAAGCTATACCTCACAAATTGTAAGATGATTAAGGAGGGACACCTAGGGGGACATGTATGAAAACTGTCTAGGTTTTAGACTTTTTGTTGCCCATTGCAACCAATCAGAGAGACCCTTTCATTTTGTATAGTGCTCTGATAGGGGAGCTCTGATTGGCTGCTATGGGCAACAAAAAGGGTCTTAGACCTAAACAGTTTTTATACATGAGGCCCTAGAGTTTACTGTGTAAAGGATCCAATTTTTAATGCATAGTGATACACCTAAATAAGTTTTCATGAAAATTTAAAAATATAAAAATAACAAAATTAGGGGCATTTTTGGTCACACTTCACAAAATCTAAATAGTATTTAAAAATTGCAGGTTTAATACACAGTTAGGAGCCAGGAGGGATTTTTGGACAATGTAGTAAGTGTGTTTGGCGATTGCGTTGGTACCGAATCGATCATGTCGATGCCCCGCTATCGTAGGTTTTTTGATAGTGAGCATCGTTAGCGCATGACCATTAAATCTATGGGAAAACAACAGCACCTTTTATTTTTCACCAAAAAAGGTGGAGAAGGAAATTAACATCCACAAAAAGCAAAAGGATACGTGTACATCTTAGGAACACATTAGGTTAAAAAAGCACAGAAAAAAAAATCAGACCATTTTCTATCCCCGTCTTGTACCCCAGCTACCCTTAAAAATGCATCACCCACAAAATTTAAAAAAAAAGCCAGAAGGCAGTAGATTTTTAACCACATGTTACTTGAACGGACATTGAATATCCCTGTCCCGGAACGCGCATGAGCCCCAAACCTCATGACCCCCCCCTTTTTAAAAATGCCCGGAAAAAAGGAAATCTTTCAACCACCCTTTTAGTTTCATGGGCATTGACTATACCTGTCCCGGGCCACGCTGACCCCCAAAAAGGCATGACCCCCACATTTAAAAAGTGCCGGGAAAAAGGAGTCTTTCAACCCCCATTTTAGTTTCATGGGACATTTTACTATACCTGTCCTGGGGCCCCAAGCATGAGGCCCCCAAACCCGCAGACCCCCCCCAAAATTAAAAAGTGCCGGAAAAAGGAGTCTTTAACCACCATTTTAGTTGAACTGGACATTGACTATACCCGTCCTGGCCACAGCATGAGCCCAAACCTCTGACCCCCCATTTTTAAAAAATGCCGGAAAAAAAGGAGTCTTTCAACCACCATTTTTTTTTTCACTGGACTTGACTATACCTGTCATGGGCCACGCATGAGCCCCAAACCTGCATGACCCCCAATTTAAAAAGTGCGGAAAAAAGGAGTTTTCAACCACCATTTTATTTCACTGGACATTGACTATACCTGTCCTGGGCCACAGCATGAGCCCAAACCTGCATGACCCCCAATTTAAATGTGCCGGGAAAAGGAGCTTTCAAAACCCCCATTTTAGTTGAACTGGACATTGACTATACCTGTCCTGGGCCACAGCGACCCCAAAACCCGCATGCCCCCCCAAATTTAAAAGTGCCGGAAAAAAGGAGTCTTTCAACCACCATTTTTTTTCACTGGACATTGACTATCCTGTCCTGGGGCCACGCTACCCCAAACCTGCATGACCCCAAAATTTAAAAAGGCCGGAAAAAAGGGGGTCTTTCAACCACCATTTTAGTTGAAATGGACATTGTCAATACCTTTCCCGGGCCACAGCATGAGCCCCAAACCTGCTGACCCCCAATTTAAAAAATGCCCAAAAAGGATCTTTTAACCACCATTTTTGTTGAACTGGGGCATTGACTTTACCTTCCCGGGCACAGCATGACCCAGGGCCGGGTTTAAAGGGGTCGGTGAAAGCCCGGCTGGCGTCCGTCACTATTAACACGCAGGGTTTAAAAAGCCCTGATGAGCAGCAACGAAAATGTCGGCTGAGCAGATCGGAAGGGAAGTGGAGAACTCCAGCCTTTTCTGTACACAGAATACCCGGGTAGCGCTTGCCCCCCCGTATGAGTGTGGCCAAATTTAGCTTCATTGGAAATATGGTGGTTAACGTCCCGTTACACCCAGGTGCCCTTTATTTGGCATTCTTTTTCTCATTTTACAAAGTGCTGGAGGGAAAAGGGCTCGTACTTTGTTCCTGTCCCTGCCCATACCCATGTCCCCTGAATAAAACCCACATTGGTCCCAAATTTTCCGTACCCCCCTTGTACAATTTAGAGGAATTTTTTTTAACAGCTATTTTTTTACATGCAAGTTTTTTTGTACTTTAAATTTTAGAAAACACATTTTTTTTAAAAAAGGGGGGAATCCCAAAAATGTCTTTGTTTCTTTTTTTTATTGTATTAAATTTTTTTTTTTTTTTTTTTTTTTTTTTTTTTGGGTTGTTTTTTTTTTCAATAAAGGGGTTGATGCTATGTTAAAGATCTTTCAAAAACAAATCATTTTTCAATATTTTGTCCATTACAGTGTTACCTATTCTGTTTCTGACAGCACCCTCACCCCTTTAGCCATCTTGACAATTGTAAAAACAAATGTCTGTTAGAAACACATTTTTTTGAATAGGACCTGTAGTATAGCTGCTGTCACAGCAAAAAAGCCCCCCAAAAAAATTAAAGCATGACCCTTGAGCCACTTTGGTCAATTTTGAAGAAAAATGTATGTTAAAACAAAAATTTTTTTTTAATAGGACCGTAGTATTGCTGCATTTCAAAGCAGCTGACCAAAAAAAAATATAAAAAAAGACTTCTCAGCCCTGTTAAAAAAATTTTGAGGGGAGAAATGCCCCTTAGAAGCCACATTTCTGTTTTAAAAGGGGCCCTGATTATTTCTGTATCTCACAGTACAGACCCCCAAAAAATTTAAAATGAATTCTCACCACTTTAAAAAAATTTTAGGGGGAAATGCCACTTAGAAGCCACTTTTCTGTTCCCAAAGGGCCATAATTTAGCTGTATCCACAGCAACATGACCCCCAAAAAATTAAAATTGCTTCTCACCCCCATTAAAAAAAGTGAGGAAAATGCCACTTAGAAATCAATTTCTGTTCCAAAGGACCATGATTTTGCTGTTTCAAGAAAAGACCTCAAAACCCTTGACAATGCGAAAACTTCTTAAATAAAAATGGGGAATTGGAATACGGTGTTGTCGTGAAACCTTTCTGTCTTTTTCGTTCCCCACCAAAACCCGCAAAAGAACTGTTGGGAAAAAGAGAATAAAAATTGCAGTAAGAAAGATCATTTTAAAAAAAAATTTTTAAAAGGACCATTTTTTGTTTGAAAAGAAGTGAAGTAGATGGCAACTAAACGGTACCTCGCATTGGGCCAAACTCATCAAGGGTCCATGCTGATTCTCTTGAGAAAGTCAACGTCCACATTATCTGTGGAAAGCCAAAGCGTTTGTCTGTAAGGGACCTCCGCTGGTGAAGGTCCCCCTCGATTGACGCTGGTGTGGGCAGGACAACACTTCTATGGGTGACGAGCCCAGCTCGGCCATTCGTCATTTTTTGGGTACCCAGAAGTCATTGGGTCCGGAACACTGCAAAACATCGGTGTTGAGACGCAGATAGTCGTGCACCCCGACTTAAGCTGATCTCTGTGGTTGGATGTGTGCCCTATTTCATGGTCGGGGGAGGTGGTAAACAAAGATTGCCAAGGTCACCCCATTACTTCTCCACCTTTTCCTTCGCTCCCTATCCCCCTACTTTTGGGATTATGGTCCGTCGCTGATGTTGTTCCACCGGACATTTGGGGGAACGGGAAGCAGACGCAAACCCCGATGTCTCCAGTTGTCAACACAATCTCCCCTTTCCTGCATTTTACTCCTTTTTTGGTTTTGGGTGGAAGGAAAGTGCTGATTTTTGTTTGTACCGGGGGTCCAGGGGGTGGCCACCCAAAATAACTGTTGTTATTTTTTGGCCTTAATGCGAGGGTCATGTTGGAGGAAATGGAGCATCCAAGCACTCATGTGAGAGAGGAGCCTTTATTTCCAAGCCCTTTGGGTCGAGGGGGGACTGCAAAACGATCTTCCTCCTCTGCCTCAAATTTGGCCCCAACTCTTTCCAAGGCGGGACGTCGGTAACATCGGGGTCTAAATAACCCCCTCCCCCCTCCTCCTCCTCCCCTGCCCCCGGCACAGCTTCAAAAACAGCCCCCGACTTGCCTGAGATGATGCACCCTAGAGCTGAGCGCCACCTTTACTAGCTCTGGAAACCCCCCAACAAGCCCAATGAAGACCCCTGAAATTGTAAACGTCGGGCCCCCTTTTGGTTTGACGGGGAGAAGGCTCCGTGTCCGCTCTGTGTCCGTCTCCTCCTCCCTCGCTGGGGGGGACCTTTGTTTCAGGTGTCCAACATCGTTCCGAACTAAGATCAACACAATGCCCCTGGACAAAGGGATTGTCCCCACTGACCATTTTGGTGGCTTTTTCAAAAAGGCAAGGATGGTGCAGAGCTCTTTCACCTGCCCCCCACTCTCGGTTTTTCAACACCCCCAGGGCCGTACCGCTGCTTTTAGGCCATGTGTCACTTCGTACTGCGTATGGGGATTCGCTGCTGCCCCAATGTGGAGCTGTGGAGGGGGGAATTTTAGCGTTTTCCACGTCAACAATAGACGGTTGTTTGGGGGGGGCCCAGTGACGCTCAAAGCAGCCAGGCGGGACGAAGAGGGTGGGGAACGGGAAGTGCAATGACCCCAGCCCTTTTTCAGCACAGCCCCCCCGACCCGACATTCAGGCTTTTGGCTTTGGGGGTTTGGGTTAAAGGGTTTTTTCTTCCCAAACCCGGGGAAAACAGAAGGCTGGGCTTTTAAATGGCCGTGTACGGGTGCAGATCGTCAAACTGGGGGAAGGGAAAGGGTAGGGTGGGTCTTGGGGGTGCTTGGGGGGTACTCGGGCGAGGTGGAGGCTGAAGCGGGGGGTGATCCCTGATCATACTTGAGAGACATGGGCACTGAGGAACGCTTTGGTGGGGGGAGGAGGGGGAGGCGGAGACAGAGGGTTGCAGGGTTGGGGGCCCGGCGTCGGTCTGCCTTTTTTGGCCCAAAGGGTTTTCCCCCCCCTTTCAACCTGCATTCGCGCATGTGATTGACATGTTGGTGGTGGTTAACCACTTAAGGTTCTTGCTTACTTATGGTTACGGCAAAGGCCATATGACATCGCTGGGTGAATCAGAGGCTTCTCAAAGAAGGCCCCGGCTTGAGGGTCCTGGACCTTTTTTACGGCGATAAGCAGGAGCGGGGGGTTTTCGTGACCGTGGGTGGCGGATTTTCACGGATTCGCGACCCCCTCCCTTTTTGTGGCGGGACCCGTATTGACACACCCATCGTCTTCCTCCTTCCATGAGAACGCTGCAAGAAATTAAGGAAAAGA
>JAODAL010022905.1:0-63759 GCA_025379985.1 Phyllomedusa bahiana | reverse complement strand
AATGGCACCCTTTTTCTCAGCTCAGGTACTCGCCATATGTAACAGATGTCTGTCTGTACTAGCCCTGCTGTACCAGTAGGAAAAAACTTGCTAAATGTCACCTCAAGGGAAGAACAATGAGCCCTGACTGAACCCGAGTCCACTGTCTCTGCCTACTTGACAAACTGCCCTAGTGGCAGCTCCCAATAGGGCGACAGTCCCTACGCTGCTAGGTGCAGGACCCATCAGGGGAGAGAAAGGTCAGACAGTCCAAGTCAGCAACAGAGCGGTAATGTCGGGCTACAAATCGGAAAATGGAAGGATAACCAGAAAACAAACCAGGGGTCAGAACACGGTCTGGAACAAGGTACTGAAACAGGAGACAAGTCGAGGTCAAGAACCCGAGCCAAGGTCTGGTAACAAGGAACACAAACTATGGAAACAAGGGGAAAACAAGCAGGGAGAACCTTTCACAGGCAAAGTAGGAAGGAATTGAGGAGGTTTAAATGGTGTGCCTGGACAGCGCCCCTGTAGCTGATTGATGCAGTGTCCAGGCCCTCCTACTGGCCTGTGTGACACACCTTCTGTAGAGTTGTCAATCCTGAGCTCAGGAACAGAGACTCTCCCATGGTGTGGACACAGGCCAGGTAAATTAACCCATGCAGGGTGTTGCATCCCATAAGCAGGAGGCTGACCAGGTAAGTGGGTCCTGACACTAAGGGCAGCATGTATGAAATTTGGCGTTTAAACGTCAAATATCATTTGCATTATAATAGCTTAGAATGTGCCTGATTTATGAACCTGCTCTACAGCGTGTCGAAAATCAGGCGCATTCTAGCGCTAAGATGACATTTTTGGCTCAGGTAAACCACTTTGAAAGTGGTTCACCTGTTCCAGCTGTAATGCGCCTAGAATTGCGTCGCACAGTTCTAGTGTGCCTCGCCTTACGCACGCCCCCCCACACACAATTTGGCACATTACAAAGTGCCACTTGCGCTCCGTAATGCGCCTGATATGGGCGTACAGGAGGCATTACACTAAGGCGAATTCGACTGCGCCTGATGACGGGAAAATACGCCAGACTTCTGGCGCAGCCCCATTCATATATGCCGCGCTAAAAGAATTATTAGCCTTCTGGCACAAGGACAGGTAGAGGAAGATGTCTACAGTACTTCGCTTGGTAGTGAATGTGACTGCCAAGGTTTAGGGAGAAAGTACATATATGTAATAACCCTATGCAAATTCTTAATAATACCCCCAAATCATCACCACATATTATCTCCATGTAGTGTCTGAATAATACAACCAATCTGTTACCAAGTAAAAATTCCTTACTGGGAGCATATCTTACCATCCTCCAGTTACTGAATAAAGTATCACTATACGAAAACCAATATTGCCACCATACAATGACCATATAGTTACAGATATCAGTTCTACACAGGTGCTCTACAGAATGTATAATCAGCTATATCCTGTAACTCATGGGTGACGTCTTCACATTCCTTCATTCCAATCTAGACCAGACCACCATAATGATTTCACCATGTCAAATGATATATTCACCTTTCCAGCACCCCATCTCTTATTTCCCACCCTCTCTCTTGAGCAGTACTATTCTGCTGCTTTACTCACTATTGTGCTTGCTGCTAACTATAGTTACCCCAAAAAGTGAAAGGTTCTCTGAAAGGTGATCGTGCCCCAGACAAAAAAGGTGCTCTTTATTGCCCCTATCATAGTAACAGAAGTGACTTAAAACAATCTTACCCTAACAAAGTAAGTCTGACACTCTCAGTGACATTCCGCATTGTGCAGTACTGATGCAACCTTAGTGGTCTTTTCATAGTAATGATCCCCCCCTCACACACTAAAAATGTCCCTTTAGTGCTCCCCACATGGTGTAGAGGCCCAATAAAAATAATAAGCCTCTCCTTCTGCTAGATGTCCAGTCAATGAACGCTGATGGCAAAGCACAACTATCTTCCCTTTAACCTGGCTGACATGCAGTAGTTAATCCCTTACATTATAAGTGGCAATACCTCTGTGGGGAGCCCGCATTTGTCTAACCATCTAGGTGCCAAGGCCACTATTGACTGTGGCATCTAAGAGGTTAAACACCCAGGATCTAAGATGGCTCTGATTCCAGACATTGTAACATAATGTTAACTGTAATATGCAGTGAACATCCATCCTCTGTGGTTGGTACCCTGTGCCAATGCCAGCCCAAAACCATACATTGCTCTAACTATTGTGGAAGAGCGACCGCAGGTAGTTGCATGCTTCTGACACTAGACGGAGCAATACAAGAGATATGCAATCAACACGCCACCAAGGTTACCTGGCCTTGGTGGGGTAGGAGCCATCTATATCTGTTGTCAGCCACAGTAAGCCACTGGCAGCCGTTTATAGTTAGTGTGGCTGTCTCGGTCATTTTTGGGTCGGCTTTTATCGGGAGTGGGCAATTTGTTGGTTGGTGCCTACTCTCTGTGTTCCAGGACAGGCTTTTGGAAGGTCCCTGGAGGCCTATAAAATCCAGATTCTTCAAGTGATCAGGGGCGGGGTTTGCTACCTGAGAGTGGAGAAGTAGAGGAGAGAGGCTCTGGCCCCCAAGAGGCTTGAGAGAAGCTGGTACCAGTGGGGACTGGTACAGGTAATGTGTTCGTGGTGCATTGGCAGTCGGCCTTGACCACACGGTAACGGGAAAGGGTATACTTTCAGTTAGTAGCTAGATGGCCTGATGATTTTGTTCATTGTATTTTCCTGTGCCTAAAGCTAGCTGAGGCCAAGGTAAAGAGACTCCTGGTATCAGAAGGTTGATGTGTCAATAACGATCTACCAAAGCCCGGCGACCCTTTGTGATTTTAAAGTACCCCCGGGCCCGGGATCAAGGGGGGGGCCGGAATGAGTGAGTCATCAAACAAATATAGCCCCAAAGCCACAAAAACGGGTAAAATCAAAAGTTTTAAAGAGAACCTGTAAACTTAGTTTTAAGCCCCCCTTGGTTTGAGGCCAAACCGGGGTTTGAAAACAGCCCCTGCTGTTTACCCCTTGGGGTCCCTTTTTCTGTAAGGTCCCGGTATTTCGTGTATTTAATGCTCAAATCTGCATTTTTCCCGGCCAAAAGAGTCATTTCCGAAGATTTTTTTTTAAAATTCCCCGCCCACCTAAAAAATTTGATAAATCAAATTACTTTGAATAGGTAAAAACTTTGTGAATAACTGTCAGTGGGCGGAGCTACCCTTTGGGGGGGGGGTTTTTTTTTAAAACTAACCCCTAATCATGAATAATTTTTTGGGGGGTTTAAAAATTTTCTAAAACTATTGCATCTTAAAAGAAAAAGGGGGCCCCATTTGGCGGGAAACAGGGGGTTTTGCCCAACTACCCTTTCCTTTTCCTCAGCAAGGGGGAGGGCAAAACCCTTTGTGACGGGTTCCCCATTTAAAATAAATTCTTTAAATTTTTAAGATATGGCTTAACATATTATTATGGCGCCCCCTTTGGTGATTTTTTGTTTTCCTCTTTCCAAAATTTCCAAAACCAAAAGTTAAATGAAAGGGTATTTTAAAGCTCCCCCCTATTTTTTAAATTCATCATGGATTTTTGGATTTTCCCTGCTATTTTGTCTTCTCTTTCCTATTATTTTGTTTTTTGGGGAGGGTTTATCTTTTCTATTTAAAATTTAGAAAAAAAGCACCATTTCCCAGGGAAAAAAGTCTGTAGTCAGGTGCAAGGGAGAAATAAACCCACGTCACGAGTCAAATAATCAAAAAAGGAAAATCCGCTGCACCCCACAGATTATTGATGGGGGTTAAAAAATTTGCGTCCCCTTTTTTTCATTCGGGCAAATTTTTCCTCACTAAAAAAATTTTTCCCTAAAGAAATTTTAATGGGTGGAGAACATCTCATATATAAAGGGCAGTGCTCCTAAATATGCAAATGAATCTTATAAGTACACAGTGTACAAAGTGGTAATCATATCCCAAAAAAACCCAATAAAATTTCAAAAATTGCATAAAAAAAAGGGAATTTAAATTTAAAATTTCTCTTTTAAAAAAAAACCCAAAAAAAACATTTAATATATCACAGGTGATTCAAATTGTAGTGAGTGAATAATAGTATTACATTAATAAGGGGTGGTATGAGCCCCTTTTCCTCCCAAACCAACCCAAAGGGATTTACATTTTTAAAGCAAAATTTAGGGGTGATATGTATACATTTGGCTTTAACATCCCCAATTTTTCATGCCCCTTTAAAAATTAGGGTAATGCCCCCTGATTTACTAATCAGGGGGGGCATTCAGCGTTTTTTTCGGCGACATTTCCCGGGAAATCGGGGTAAACCACTTTGAAGTGTTTCTACCTGTTCCATCTGAATCCCCCCAGAAAGCAATAGTAAAACCCTAAAAATTTGTAGCGGGAAACTTTGATATATAGGGAAATATGATAAGGGAGAAAAGCTGAGTCTGTTTAAATGGGGGTTAAATGATGGGAGAAAAGGGGCCTGAGCTCTTTTGAGTATATAGGGTTTATATAGGGGAGAGAAGCTGGGCTCTGTGAAATAAAGGGTTATTTGATAGGGAGAGAAGCTGAGCTCGGGATTTATGGGTTTTAAATGTTTGAGGAGAGAAGCGGGCCTCTGTAAAATATGGGGTTAAATATAGGAAAGAACTGAGTTTTGGTGTATATAGGGTTTTATATGATAGAGGAGAAAAGCTGACTCTGGGGATATATGGGGTTAATAAATAGGGGAGAGAACTGAGCTCGGATATATGGGGTTAATGATAAAAGGGGAAGGAGCTGGCCTTGTAAATTATAGGATTATATAAAAGGGGAGAGGAGCTGAGCTCTGATATTATAGGATTAAAAAAAAAGAGGAAAGAAGTGAGCTCTGTAAATTTTATAGGGTTAAAAGAAAAGGGGGAAAAAGGAACTGAGCTCTGGATATATGGGGTTTTTTTGAAAGGGAGGGGGAGGTGAGCCTTGATATATGGGGTTATATGATAGAGGGGGAGAAGGGGGCTCTGTGATATTTTTTTTTTTTGGGGGAAAAAATTTTTGATAGAGGAGAGGAGCGGAGCTCTGATTTTTTGGTTTTTATATAAAAGAGGAGAAACGGACTCTGATATATGGGGTTTAAATGAAGGGAAAAGAGAAGCTGAGCCCCCCTTTTTGATTTTTTGGGGTTTTATGATAGAGGAAGGTCTGAGTTCTGTGATATATGGGGTTTATATAAAAGAGGAGAAAGCTGACTCTGTGATATATAGGTTTAGGGAAAGGAGAGGAGTAAACTCTAAATTAAAAATGGGATTATATAAAAGGGGAAAGAAAGTGAGCTCTTGATATAAGGGTTAAAATAAAGAGGAAGGAGAAGCTGAGCTCGGTGAAAATATGGGTTTTGTTTATAGGGGAGAGAAGGAGTTCTGTAAATATATAGGGTTTTTTGGGATAGAGGAAAGGAAAGCGGGTTTCTGTGATATATGGGGTTTTAATGAAAAGGGGGGAAGAAGCGGGCTCTGTGATATATGGGAAATTTATGTTAGGGGGAGAGGAAGCTGACTCTGTGTTATAAAGGGTTATATATAAAAGGGAGAAGGTAGCTCTGGGGATAAAAAGGGATTAAAAAAAAGAGGAGAAAAAGCTGAGCTCTGTGAAAAAAGGGGTTATATGAAGAGGAGGGGAGCTGGTTTCTGTGTATTTGGGGATTTTATGAAAAGGGAGAGAAGCTGGCTCTGTGATAAATGGGGTTATAATGATAGAGGAGAGGAGCGATTTTCTGTGAAAATATAGGTTTTTAAAAAAAAGAGGAGAAAAGGGCAAAGCTCTGATATATGGGGTTTTTATATATAGAGGAGAGAAGCAAAAGCTCTGTAAAGAAATGGGGTTTTATATGATAGAGGGAGTACGAGTTTCTGTGTAAATGGGGGTTAAAATAAATAGGGAGAGGCTGAGTTCTGGATAAAAGGGTTTATATAAAAAGGGGGAGAAGCTGGCTCTGTGATATATGGGGTTTATTTGAAAAGGGGGAAAAAAGTTTGGCTCAGTGATAAAAAAGGGTTATTTTGTTAGAAGGGGGAAAACTGAGCTCTGTATTCTTGGGTTATATAAAAAGGGGGGAGAGAACTGAGCTCTGTGATATAAAAATTTATATGATAGAGGAGGGGAGCGAGCCTATATATGGGGATTATATAAAAAGAGGGAAGCTGGTCGTGATATATAGGGTTATATGATAGAGGGAGAAGCGGGAGCTCTGTGATTTTGGGTTTTTTTATGATAGGGGGAGAGGAGCTGAGCTCTTTGATTTTTGGGGTTATATGATAGGGGGAGAAAAGCTGAGCTCTGTGATAATGGGAAATTTTTAATATAGGGGGAAGGGCTAAACTCTGATATTTTAGGATTTATATAAAAGGGGAGAGAAGCTGAGCCTGTGATATTTTTAGGGTTTAAATGTTAGGGAAGAAGCGGGCTCTGTGATAAAATGGGGTTTTTATGATAGAGGGAAAAGCTGAGCTCTTTTGATTTTAAAAGGGGTTTTTTATGTTTAAGGAAGGAGCTGAGCTCTGTGATTTTATGGGGGTTAAAATTGATAGAGGGAGAAAAAGCTGACCCTCTGTGAAATATGGGATTAAAATGATAGAGGAGAGGAGTTTGACTCAAAATATATAGGAAAATAAAAAGGAGAGAAGCTGACTCTGTAAAAATTTTTGGGTTATTGAGAGAAAAAGAAAAGCTGCCCCTCTGTGATATATGGGGTTTTAATGATGGGGGGGGAGAGAAGCTGAGCTCTGTGATTTTTTGGGTTATTTTAAAAAGGGGAAGAACTGATTTCTGTGTTTTATGGGTTTATATGATAGGGGAGAGAAGCTGACTCTGTGTTATATAGGATTATATATAGGGGGAGAGAGTTTGAGCTCTTTTGAAATGGGGGTTTAAAATATATAGAAGAAAAGGGTGAGCTCTTAATTTTTATGGGATTATAAAAAAGGGGAGGAAGAAGCTAAGCTCTATATTTTTGGGTTTATGAAGGGGAAAAAGGGAAGCTAAGCTCTGTTAAGTTGGGGGTTTATAGGGATAGAGGAAGGACGGAAGTTTCTTGAAAAAATTTGGGGTTAAAAGATGGGGAGGGGAGTGAATTTTTTTTGTGATATATAGGATTATATAAAAGAGGAGAGAAGTGAGCCCCCTTGGGGATATATAGGGGGTTATGTATAGAGGAGAGAAGTTTCCCTTTTGGGGGAAATTTTAGGGGTTATATGATAGAGGAAAAACTGAGCTCTGTGATTTAGGGGGGTTATATGATAGGGGAAGAGAAGCTGGGGCTCTGGGGATTTTTATGGGTATGTAAATAGGGGAGAGAACTGAGCTCTGTGATATAGGGGGTTTAATATTTTAAGGGAAAAAGGGCTGGCTCGTGATATAGGGGGTTTTATATAAATAGAGGAGAGAAGCTGACTCGGGTGATTTATAGGGTTTATGGATAAGGAGAGAAGCTGAGTTTCCTGTGATATATGGGGTTATATATAGAGGGAGAGATGTTTGAGCTCTGTGATATATGGGGTTTTAAAAGAGGGCCTTTCCCTTTGGGGGCGGGGCAGGGCGGGGGGTTTTCGTCCGGGGAAACCGAGGCTCCGTTCACCCGGGGGGGCGCCGGGGCCGTCCCCCCCCGGGAGGAGCCCCCTGACTCTGGTGACTGTTTTATAACAGTCCAGAGCCAGCTGCTCCCGGGTACAAGGAGGAGGGGGAAAGGATCGTTCCCGCCCTGATCCCCCTGTTTTCAACGGCACAGGGGCGCACGGCTTTCACCGCAAACCCCCGTGAGCCGATCTCCTCGGTGGGAGCTCTGGACCCGGGGCATTTTGGGCCGAGGTGAGTACTAATTTTGGGTTTTTTTTAGAATTACTTACAAAGGGGGATTCCCATTGGGTTTCGGGGGGGGGAATTTTTACTGGCTACAGGGGGGGGCATCTATTGGGCTCAGGGGGGGGCATTATGGTCCCGGGGGGGGGATCACAGGGTACCCGGGGGCATTACTTTTTACGGGGGGCAAACTACTGGTACGGGGGGCATCTACTGACCCAAAAGAGGGAAAACAACTGGCCCACAAAGGGGGGATCACTGGCTACAGGGGGGGATCCCCTGGCTTCAGGGGGGATCACTTCTACAGGGGGGAAATTTCCCGGCTACAGGGGGAGGCATTAACTGGCTACGGGGGGGGCATCAATGGCCCACAGGGGCATCTACTGGGTAAGGGGGGATCCGGCTTTCAGGGGCTACTACCTGGCTTTCAGGGGGTATTACCCTGGGTACCAATTTAAAATGCTAAAAGATGGGGGGTTTGTATTTGAGATAGGAATTGGTTGGGAAAAAGGGTGATAAATTGGGGTTCCCAAGATTTTTTGTTTTTTAAAAATTTTTCAGTCAAAGTCGGGAGCAGTCTTTATGGCATTGGGACGATGGAAAAAGAAGAAAGGAAAAAAGAACAACTTTCAGAGACGTCACCTGTGGCACTAGATATTAAATTTACTGTAATCATTTATATTTGCAGAGCCTGTGTACAGCTTAAAAAAATACTGTATGGCACTGTACGCGTAATATTGGTTGAAGTAAATGGTTTTAAATTTAGTAATTTCAGTTTGTTTATTCAGTCACTAAAATTTTGGGGTGATTTTGTGGGGCATGGTATTGCTTGTTTTTTTTTTAACTGTGTGGTGATATTGGTCACAGTTTTTGTTATTATTCGGTCACGTTTTCTGGTGTTTTGTGGGCATGGGTGGGTTTTAAATTTTTCGGGCACTGTGGGGCTGGTGGGTATGTGGTTTTTTGTGGGCTTGGAAATTTTTGGGTTGGGGGTACCGTGTTTTTGTAAAAAAGGGCTATTATCTATAATTTTATATGTAGCCCCATTGTTTGGGAAAGCTTTCTGAAAAATTTTGGCTTTGGTTGATGGTGAAAACACTGTGTTTTGTGTCCCATTAAAGTTTTCCGGGGGGGGGGGGGGGCGAAATTTCTTCACCTCGCCCTGAGTGAAATTTAGCCTAGGAACTGCCCTGGTTATATGATAGAGGAGAGAAGCTGAGCTCTGTGATATATAGGATTATATAAAAGAGAAGAGAAGCTGAGCTCTGTGATATATAGGGTTATATGACAGAGTAGAGACTGAGCTCTGTGATATATAGGGTTATATGATAGAGGAGAGAAGGTGAGCTCTGTAATATATAGGGTTATATGATAGAGGAGAGAAGCTGAGCTCTGTGATATATAGGATTATATGATAGAGGAGTGAAGCTGAGCTCTGTAATATATAGGGTTATATGATAGAGGAGAGGAGCTGAGCTATGTGATATATAGGATTATATAACAGAGGAGAGAAGCTGAGCTCTGTAATATATAGTGTTATATGATAGAGGAGAGAAGCTGAGCTCTGTGATATATAGGGTTATATGATAGAGGAGAGGAGCTGAGCTCTGTGATATATAGGGTTATATGATATATAGGATTCCAGACATACTCAGAACATACCTGCGGATGCCAAGAAACCTAGGGTGACATGTATGAACGGGGTTGCGCCAAATATCTGGTGTCTTTTCAGACCGATATCAGGCGCAGCCCTGTTCATACATTTTTAAATCTTCAGCACGCCCCCCGAGATCGGGTGCATTACAAAACGCTGCAGGTGCTATGTAATGCACCCCGGAGTGACGCATTTCACAAGATCTTTAACATAAAAAGCAATCCTTATAGAGAGACAACCCCTTTAAGGATAGATATAAGTAAAGATACAGGGAAAATTAGTTAGGGTCTGTCCCTGTCTATGGCTATTCCTCAACAGTTTGTAGCTATGCATGGTTGCCATCCTTATTTCTTATTGTGCCACTCTTTGCCTTGCCATCCATTGGCGAGTGTCTCTTCTAGTATTATGTTTAATACACGTTTCATATTATTGTTTCCAATGACTGTTTGGATGGTTACAATATAGCTCTGCTGAAGTCCTGGGGTTATCTGAGTACTGGAAACCACAGTTAAGCCCTAGGGAAGGTGACTGCTGTAGGTGATGCCAGGTTCTACATGCCTGTGCCAACCAGTATTATTTACAATGTGTGTAAAAAGAAATGTATTGAATGGAAGGGTTGGCAAAGCTAGAAACGTCACTCAGCAGTGCCTACACCATTCTGAAAGCCAGAAAAAGTGTGGCAGCAATACAGAGGCCAGAGAAGTAGTCTGTGGTGGATGCATTATAAAAAAGTAAAGCTTTATTTTTTGAAGCAAAGACACTGAGACAAAAAGTATGAGTTCTTCTAATTGTAACAGGACGGAAGAAGATGCAATGTGTTCTGACTTTCAGAATAATTATTTTTCTGAATTGAACCACGCGAAAGAATACATTCTGTTGATATGACTGATGGATTAGAGACCAAGTGAGCTAGACCTTTTAGTCCCATCAGCAGGTATCAGAGTAATGACTCTGACATCTGTAACCTACTGTACAGGACATTCAGAAAATATTCACCCGCCCATCACATTTTCTACATTTTTCTATATTACACCCAATATGTGCAAATATATTACAATTAAAAAAAAAAAAAGATATTACATTAACATTAGTATTCATACCCTCAGCTATGACATTTTAAAGGGGTTGTCTCACTTTAATAATTAGCTTTTAAGGTAAATGAAAACTATTACTAAATAAATTGCTTTGTTGAGTTTGCTTTGGTCAGGCAATAAAGAAGATTCCATCCCCTCTGGTTACCAACCACCTTTCCCCACCTCTTCCTGTTCTCCCTTATTTCTCATTGCTCCAAGCTGCTGTCAGTTACTCAGTCTGACAATGGTGAGTCTTATCTATAGTAACGGACTTTTTTTTACTTAAAGGGGTTTTGCCACCATGTAATGTTGACGTGGGAACCTCCAAAATGGGTATTTAATCACTTTTCTAAATATATGTGATTAAAAAAAGTGAAAACTCTGAGAGCTACAGCCTTTCTCAACCCCCCCCCTTGGTTACCACAAAGCTTCCCCTAGTCACGACCCAGGAGCTGAAAGGCCAGGCTTGCATGAATCACTTCTTATCTGATGACAGGCAGAATGAATGGTCTTTTAAGGCACCGGGTAGCAATATGTTTTCTTTTGTATACAGAATAACTAGCTGTAGTGTTATTAGATCCCTGCTTTATCTGATGAAGAAGCTTTCAATCTGCTGTTTAGAATAGGTGTTCTCTTTTGTATACAGAATTCACAAGTTATAGTTTGATTATTTGAGTGAACATGTCACAGGATCCGTTATGTAGGCTCTGTGCTCTGGCTGTGTGTGTCTGTGTGCGTCTGTCAGCTCATGATTTGTTTACATTACATAAGCTGCTTAGCAGATAAGGTTTCTCCTGACAGTGCCGTCTGAGGCTCTGTGTCTTGCTGTATTGAATCCACTGTTGTACTGTTTATTAGTTCACTTAAGTTTTGAGACGCTCCCTTTGGATTCCTCACTTCCCCCCTCCCCTCTCCCTCTCTCCACTGCAGCTTCATGACTCAGTGTGATTTGTTGACATCTTGCTCTCATACTGAACGGAGGTCAGTACTTGGTCTGGTGGCAAATCCCCTTTAACTAAATGAGAAGCGTTCACTCTTTAGAGCTCTATAGCCTTGTATAGTACACTTTATACATCTCCTGCAATCAAAGCACTGTAACAGGAATAGCTAGGAATAGCAGAGCTAATATGTGAATCACTGCTATAGACCCATACACAGCCTAACCAGAAAGTATGAGTCTAAAGCTGCCTGTGGCTCTGTGAAGCTGCATGGTGAAAAATAACCCTTAAAAGCCCAGATGCATCATGTTTCCATGGATGATCTGTAAAATGTTCTACGACTTGATCCAAAGCCGCCTTTGAACATTCAAAAAAACTACTTTAATGGAGGGAAGATGCTGCAATCACTTATAGTCCTCCTAGTGCTGGGGAGGTTTCCTGGAAAGAGTACCCTTTCATTCCAAAGTGAATAACTTTCGGATAAACTTAAATCCAGCACAGAATCAGAATCATAATGACAACCAAAAACACCCAAATGACCCTGAACAAATGTTCACATACCCTGGTGGTTTTGGCCTGATAACATGCACAGAAGGTGACACAAATGCATTTGAATGGCTACTAAAGGTAACATCCTCACCTGTGACCTGTTTGCTTGTAATCAGTGTGTGTGCATAAAAGCTGAGTGAGTTTCTGGGATCCAGACAGACTCTTGCATCTTTCATCCAGCCACTGACGTTTCTGGATTGTGAATCATGGGGAAAGCAAAAGATTTGTCAACAGATCTGCGGGAAAAGGTAGTTGAACTGTATAAAACAGGAAAGGGATACAAAAAGATATCCAAGGAATTGATAATGTCAGCAGTGTTCAAACTGTGATTAACAAGTGGAAAATCAGGGGCTCTTTAAAACCAAACCACCTGGTAAGGTAGTAGACCGACAAATTTCGGCAACAACTGCCAGGAAAATTGTTTGGATCAGGGGCCGGGACGATGGGTAGGCGAGGGTAGCGATCGCTTCTGGGACTGTCCTAAGGGGCGCGGTCAGCGTTCCCCGGACTTCGCCGCGCTCAAGGCCGCTGGCCGTTGGGCTTCGCAGACAGTGTCAGACCGACTCTGGGTCAGACACTGAGGACCTGCCTCGGCCCCGTGCACCTCAGCTGGCAGCGGCGCGATGTACTGACCTCATCGCGCCGCTGCCTCTCCTCAGGGCGCTCAGCGCAGTCATAGGCATGTGTCCTGGAGGTGCTGCCGGAGGAGCACGCGGCCGGAAAAGAAGAGGAACGCATGTCTGGGAAGCAGGTAAGGTAAGTATTAATGTTATTAATTTTTAACTACCTCTGTGCCCCCCTATACCTGCCTGCCTGAGCTCCCTATATACCTGCCTGAGCTCCCTATATACCTGCCTGCCTGAGACCCCCTATACCTGCCTGCTGAGCCCCTCCTCATTTACCTGTCTGCCTGAGCCTATTATATATCTGCCCTGCCCTGAGCCCCTATATACCCTGCCTGCCTGAGCCCCTATATACCTGCCTGCCTGAGCCCCCTATATAGCTGCCTGCTTGAGCCTCTATATACCTGCCTGAGCCCCTATATATGCCTGCTTCTGTGCCCCTATATACATGCCTGAGCCCCAAGATCTGCCTGCCTCTGTGCCCCTATAGACCTTTCCTAGTGTGCCTCACTCATATCCATATATGCCTGTCTCTGTGCCCCTAATATACTGCTGTGTGCCCCCTATATCTATAAAGGCCTGCCTCTGTGACCCTATATACGTGCCTGTGTGCCCCTATATCTTTATATACTGCCTGAGTGTCCCTATATACCTGCCTGTGTGCCCCTATATATATGTTTACCTGCCTGAGTGCCCTATATTACCTGCCTGTGTGACCCTTATATCTATATGCTGCCTGAGTGCCCTGTATACCTGCCGGTGTGCCCATATCAATATGACCTGCCTGAGTGTCCTAATATCTATATACTGCTAGTGACCCTTATATTTATATACGTGCCTAGTGAGAGGACCTATACACCTTCCTAACTGGGGTTTTATATACATTTAAGTAAGGAAAGTTACTGGAAAGTGAGGATTCTAAGATATTTGTGTCCAAATCTGCAGGGAAAGGAGTATTGGCGGGAGCAGTCAGAATGAAGGTGTGAACCGGATGGAGAAGAAAAGGAAAGTGAACTACGCTGATCAGAAATGAGTCTCTGTGAGTCACTAAATGTGAACTGCAGAGTAATCACTTATATTTCTGCCAGAGGTCTCTCATACAAAACTAGTATCAAACACTACATGGTCACTGTATGGTGGTAAATATTGTTGTAGAGCCTTGTGTACTGCTGATGTCATGAAGTCACTGTGTTGGTTTTGCGATAGGTAAGGGTCTGGCAGGATTATTTGATCCTTTAAGTAGTAATAGTTTTGGGTCTTGGTTTGTGTAGGAGTGTTTTTAGTGCCAATGATTCGTTATGGTATATTTGTTCATTTGGTTATAGGTGTATTTTTGGTGGACTTCATTTAGGGGTATTGCACGGTCAGATGGAGGGGAGCACTTTGAAAAAAGCAGATTTTGTCAGGGCTGATTTTCAATGTACAGTGACTGCTGAGGAGATGGACGGGATCTATGTGGAATATGCAGAAAATAAGTGACAGGAACAGAAGTTTTTTCTATGTGGGAGAGTAATTGGTGCAAGGGGGAGATGAATTAGGGGGGGGGTGCAATTTTTTGGGGAGCGAGGGGGGTCGCCATTGGTTGTACTTGCCTAGGGCACCAAAATGCCTTGTCCCGGCCCTGTTTGGGATACAAAGAAAAGCTCACAAAAAACATCAGCTGAGATGTAGGACTCTCTGAAAACTAGCGGTGCGGCTGTATGTTTCAAGATGCACAATAAGGGAGGCACTTTACTGCGCAAATGACCACAACGTATCTCGCCTACAATCCGCAACAGCACAGAGAAACGCCTCAAACACTGGAAAAAGGTAATTTGTAGTATGAATGAGACCAAAATCAAACTTTTTAGCCAGAACCATAAACGTTACATTTGGAGAGGTGTCAACAATACCTATGATTAAAGGAGGTGGTCCTTCAATCATAGGCATTGTTGACACCTCTCCAGATGTAACGTTTACGGTAAGCACTGAGGTGGATGGCTCATGTTTTGGGGATGTGTGAGCTACAAATGCACAGGAAACTTGGTCAAAGTTGAAGGAAAGATGAATGCTACACATTATCAGCAAATACTGGAAGCAAATTTTCACTCATCAGCCCGAAAGGTGCGCATGGGACGTACTTGGACGTTTCAACATGACAACGATCCAAAACACAGAGACTGTCATGGTGCTACAGCAGGAAACAAGTGAAGTTTCTGGAGTGGCCATCTCATTCTCTGACCTCAATATCATTGAGCAACTCTGGGTGTAGATCTTCAATGTGCGCAGTTCATGCAAAGACAGCCACGTTAATTTACAGGAACTGGAGGCTTTTTGCCAAGAAGAATGGGGCAGCTTTACCATCTGAGAAAATAAAGAGCATCATCCAACAAACTACCACAAAAAGACCTCAAGTGTCATTGATGTTTAGAGGGGGCAATACACAATTATTAATGTACTGGGGGTATATAAAACTTTTTGATCCAGGGTCATTTGGATGTTTTTGGTTGTTATTATGATTTAAAAAGAGAAGACAACAGTAGTTTGACCAATAAATGGGCTTCTCACCAACCACCAACCTGAGTGGAAAAACATTTTTTTGTATATTCATATTCTCTGAAAAGGCCAAGAAAGCAAAAATTCTGCGGGGCATGTAAACTTTTTAGCACAACTGTGTATATATGTATATATTATTCAGTATTATATATATATATATATATACACACATTATATACATATATTACAGTTGAAACCAGAAGTTTACATACACTATATAAAAAAAAAATATGCATGTTTTTCTCGCCTATCTGACATGAATCAGAATAAACCTTCCCGTTTTAGGTCATATTATGAACCAAATTATTCAACGGTTTGCAAATGCCTGAATAATGAGAGAATTTTTAAGCAATTTTTTATTACTTTCTGCAAAGTCAAAAGTTTACATACACTGGGATAACTCTGCCTTTAATCAATTTTGGGACAACCATATGATGATGTTTCATGTCTTTGGGAAGATTGTTGAGAAGGTTTATTGGTGAAATTCTGAGCTAATTAGCAGACACACCTGTGGATGTATTTTATTTCACACCAGAAAACACACTGCTTCTGTGTGTAACATCATGGGAAAGTAAAGATAGGAGCCAAGATAATCAGGATAGAATTGTGGACTTGCACAAGTCTGGGTGCAATTTCCAGATACTTGAAGGTGCCTCATTCATCTGTACAAACAATTATACGCAAGTACAAACAAGATGGGAATATCCAGTAATCATACTGCTCAGGAAGGAGATGGGTTCTGTGTCTCAGAGATGAACGTTATAAACAAAAGCAAAATACATTGTGAAGATGCTGGCAGAAGCTGGTAAGACTGTGTCGTTATCCACAGTTAAACAAGTACTCTGCCAGGAAGAAGCCATTACTCCAAAAGAAAAATATAAAAAATGCCAGATTACATGTCTCTGGATCCTGACTAAAACTGTTTGGCCTTGAAATAAACCATTTTGTTATATTTTGAGGAAAAAGGGGAGAAGCTTGGAGCTAAGAACACATTCCACCAGTGAACTCGGGGGTGGCCGTACTGTTGTGGGGTTGTTTTGCTGCAGGAGGGCTGGGTGCATGCACAAAATGATGGGCATCATGAAGAAAGGAAGATTATGTGGCAATACTGAAGCAACATCTCAAGACATCAGCAGGAAGTTATAATAGCTTAGACAGAAATTGGTCATTTAATGGACAAATGACCACGAAGCATACTGGCCAAATTAGTTACAAAGTGGCTTAAGGTTAAACCAAGTTCAAATGTTTTGGTGGGAAGTGGCCTATTATGAAGATGATCTCAATTTATTGTAAATTTTGGGCAAAGTGATAAGGCAGGTGCAGCAAAGAGACATACAAAAACATGGTTCATTTAGTTACACAGTTCTGTCACGAGGAATGGGCCAAAATTTCCTACAACTATAGTTGAGAAGCTTGTGGAAGGAGCCAAAACATTTTGGACCAAGTCCTCAGTTTAAGGGCAATGTAACCAAAATACTAATGAATGATGTAAATTTTTGGAATTTGCAGAAAGTAATGAAAAAAGCATCGTAAACATTCTCTTCGTTTATTCTGGTATTTCGCAATATAAATAATTTTAGGTTTCCTATTGAATAAAAAATACAGTGAAGGGTTTTATTTCTGATTCATGTCAGATAGTGAGAAAAACATGAAGATGGGGCTTTAATATAGTGTGGTTTCAACTGTAAATAGTCACTTGTGCTTCCTCTTTAAGATGTTAAATATCTTGTCATTGAAAGGTTAAAAAACTAGATACCAAGCAAAATGCCCTGAAACTCTAGTGTAGATTGTGACAAAACTGTAAAGGGGTATTATCACCACATTGATTACCTTTAAACGTGTAGGCAAAGGTAAGTTAAAACTTTTATGAAATATACTGCTGTTCTAATATCTCCTACTTGTGTACAGAATGTTTCCTAGGCTTTGAACCACTCTTCTCTGCTCTAGCAGCCCTGGCTGGGATGGTGACGTCACTTCCTGCTGTGTCTTAGCAGCACAGGAGCTTGTTTATTTTTCATACTGACAAACTTCAACCCTTTACCACTCTGTAGCCTTCTGCTCTGCTGTTTAAACCCTTCCATCACTAATGCTCCTCTAATAGACTCAACTAGGAATAACAGAGCTGAAATGTCAGTCACTGCTATAGAATCACCCACAGCCTGAATAGGAAGTGGGAACTTGAAGCTTGCTAGGAAGAGTGGGTTCTGTGAAAAATCCTAATGGGAAAACCCGTTTAAGTACATGGTGTATGTCAAATTTGTGTTTTGGACACATTTTGACACTGGCCTGACAATTTTGAAAAGTATGTCCAAAAATAGGTGTGGCTAAGTGAAGTCCCTCAATTTACATTTAATTCATTGTTAGAGCTACAAGATGCAGTGAGAAAGAGAAAAGTGTCTATTACAGCCATCATGCTGCACCAAATGTATTTAGTCATTTGTGCCATTTAAGCCACTCGTAAATCCAGGCATCCTAACACCGAGATGATAAACCTCCCACAATATTACTCCCTTCAATTCTCATTGCTCTTTTGACCTTTGAATATTTTATGCTATTAGCCGAGGGATTGTAGAAATTCGGTTCTGCATAAAAGCATTCCTGGAAAATTATGAAAGGCAGGACAGCCGAGTGCATTGTGAGAAACCTCACATAAATCTCGGGTGCAAAGTCAAGGCGTCCATTTATGAATGCCAATGCTGTATAGTTATTGAAAACAACAGCAATGCAAACTCAAAGAGAATAGATTTTTTTTTTTTGTTTTGTTTTTTATACCTGCCTTCCAAGAACCATAACTCTTTCATTTTCTACTGACATAACTGTACGAAGGCTTGTTTTTTGCCGGATGAGTTGTATTTTAGTAATGTACTACTTAAAATACTATATAATGTATTAGGAAATGGTGCTCATCATTGTGATGTTGTTACTAGTGTTGAGCCGAACCGTTCGGAAAAAGGTTAATTCGGCACGAACTTTACGTATTTTCCAAACCCGAGTCGAGCCGAATTTTTGCCGCAAGTTTGGTAAAAAGTTCTGGTTTGGGACAGGCGTTCGTCGTCTTTTTCAGCTGCTTCCTTCAGTTTTGGCGGCCAGCCAAACAGTGCAGAGCACAGAGGCGGGGTCAAAAGTGTCCCAGGCTCAGAGTGTAGGGATCTCATTGATGCTAAAATCACATGACCGTCTTATGTGTATGTCCATGTATTTCCTGTTTTTAGGGGGGGTCGCCCTTTCCAGCTCTTACTCTCTACAGTGAAAACACGCTGCTTCTGTACTGCTGGTTGCCAGCAGGCAGAAACATTTAATAGCGATTTCACCAAGAAAAGCTGCTGTTAGATTACTCAGTGGGGGATAGCTAGCTTAGGGGAATAAGACACATCACTTGTTAGGGAAGTTTTGTATAGAATATTTCATAGAAAAATTTCTGTTTATAATCCTATGTTGCCCCGTTTGCAAAGAATAGGCCATTTAATAGCATTTGATTTGCTGTCAGGGTTCTTCCATACGACCCCATTTCACAGATAGTGCATAGAAAAAAAATTATATTTATAATCCTATTTGCCTGTTGCAAAGTATAGGCATTTAAGAACACTGTTGATTTGCTGTCTTTGGAGCACAGTTATTCATTAAGAGACTGTGAGCAAATCTTGACCTTTTTATATTTATATTTTTGAACATGGAAGGAATTAGAGGTGGTAAGCAAGCAAGGAGGGGCAAAGGAAGTGGAGCTAGAGGTATGAGAAAAGACGCTCCTTCCAGTGCTCCGGACAACACACAAGTGAGCACAAAGCCAGTCGCAGGACCGTCAGGCCTGTCATCGCTTGGTCACCAATCCGTTCTTCAGTGGTTAACACACCCTTTATCTAGCAGTTTTACCTCCTCTTCAGTCAAGGGCACAAATGTCATCATTATCATCAGTGCAACCTGAAGGCCAAGTGTCACCCAATAAACAGACTGCTTTAGATAATCCATATTCCGTAGAGCTCTTTAATGACACAATGCAGTTGGGGTCAGAAGGCATTTCAAAAGATCAAGAGGCCAAAGAGGATGATTTTGTCTACTCTGATGCCCAATCGCTGATGCCCTCAGAGGAGGAGAAGGAAGCTGGTCCGTTGCCAGAAATATCAAGTGGTCAGCTGTGCCTTGCAGTCCCTGTGGCTTCTAGCTCACAGTTTCAGGATGTAAACTGTCAGGAAGAGGAAGTCACCTGTGATGATGATGACATTGCGGATCCAGCGTGGTCTTTTGAGCAGCAGCAGGCGAGCGCCTCATCAGTGGCGGAGGATGATGGGGTAGTGTCAGTACAGATCTGGCCTCAGAGAGGGAGCGAGCAGTCGCATAAGTCCGCTGACATTAATCCACCAGCCATGATCAGTGGTGGCTGCGGGAACACTGTACTAGGGTTCTCACCATCGAAGAGGTCCAGGACCTGTGAATCCTTGGCCTTTTTCGATCAACCCCCAGATTCGCCAACCGACGTCATATGCCGGATTTGCTTTCAACCTGTTAGTAGAGGAAAGAATCTAAATAATTTAACCATCACCAGCATGAAAACAGGCACATGCATGTAAAGCATGAATTGCTGTGGAAAAATCACTTGGAGAAAAAAGGCCACACGGGTCCTGGGCTTCCAACCATCATGACATCTTCTGCCTCAACCATTTCCAAGCCTCCAGCGGGTCCTTTGCTGACCAATGGTGATGGGCTGCTTCGGGGCAAGCACCATTCCCAGTCCCAGACACTGTCATCCGACACTGTCGGTCTTCCCCTTCACCAGTCTGGCCTGTACGCCGTACAGCAGCCAGTCCACCAGCCAGCCTTCTGTGTACCAGGTGTGGGAGCAGAAGAAACGCTTTCACCCCAGCCATCCCAAAGCCAAAAGCTTTTGGGATGCAGCCAGTTCTCATACATAGGGCCATATGTATGAAAACTGTCTAGGTCTCAAAAAAAATCACTTTGTTGCCCATGAAAACAGAGCACCATTCATTTTTCCAGAGCACTATATGAAATGAAAGGGGCGCTCGGATTGTTTGCTATGTGCAACAAAGTGAGTTTTAGACCTAAACAGTTTTCATACATGTGGCCCATAGTGTTTGTCAATTTTTAGTCAGACTCTAGCAAAGCAGTCTCTGGGTCCTAAAGCCACTTTCTGTAATTGGGTTATTTATAACTTAGGAACAGATTTGAGGGAAATGCTTTAGGGTTAACGTCAGGGATAGAGATTCCAGTGTTAGGGACAGTGATAGGGCGAGCTTAGAGATACAGCATTAAGGACAGTTAGCTTGGGGCAGTTATCGCTACTACTTCCCTATTCCTGGGGTTTACCTGCATTTGATTCTCCACCAAACCATTCACCTGTCTAGTTGCCTACTGTTCCTTTGCTCATCTACCAGTGAGTCTTTTTGATTGATACGCTTTGTATTAATATTTATGTGACTTTTGGTGCACTTCCTTTTTTGCTTGTTGTTTGGAGTCCACCAGCACTGTTCTAGGGTGAGCTATAGTTTTTATTGGTACTTTTTTGGGTAAGATATTATTTTTTTTTATCACTTTTTCGTCAAATTTTTTGAGTATTTTTCTTTTTTATATTATTCACCTTGTGGGATATTGTTATATTTTAATAGAATGAACTTTTATGGGCATGGCTCTACCAGTGTGTTTATTTTATATGATAAATGGGAAAAAGGAGGTGTTTTAAACGTTTAATATTGTATTAATATTTTTTTTACATATTCTTTATGTTATCATTAGCTTTTTTTATTCACCCTAAAGTGCGTTGACTGCTAATATGTGTAATCATTTACACTGAGCACAATAAGTTGCTGCAAATTACATTAATGTATATCAGTATAGACAGGGTGTAAAAGGGGCATTAATTGGCAAGCTTGGCACCCAGCAATTGTATTAGAGAGAAAATGGGGGAGGAAGCACACAACCTCGGTATAACTGCTTAGAGCTAGAGTCATACTGTGCAAGTAGTTAAAGGGGTATTCCCATCTTATTGATTAAATTTTAACATGTAGGCAAAGGTAAATAGAGTCTATTACCAAATACATAGCTATTCTGATTTTCTTCCCTTCAGAGTTGGAACAAATCTTATCTCCTGTTTGTGTACAGACTCTTCCCTAGGTTACCAACCAACTTTCTGAGCTCCAACAGGCTCTAGAACCCTGACTGGAATTATGTCACTCCCTTCTGCGTCTTATCAACAGCACAGAAGCTTGTTGATGTTTCTGACAAACTTTAAAGGAGTTGTGTGAGAAACCCCCCCCAAAAAAAAAAAAAAAGAAGAACATGCAATGGAGGAACACTAAAGCTAAGCAGTACATATCTGTCACAAAGCCTGTTATATTACATAATATTGCCATGTTGGATCTTTCTGCTCACAGGGCTAGTGGGCTACAGTTGATAGGTGCGCTGTGTGAAAACTACATTCCCCACAAAGTCTACTTACTCCCAGCTGAGCTATAGACTCTATACACTATATCTATACCAAATTTATACATATATATGTGTGTGTGTGTACATCCCTCAGTCTCCTACCTGCAGACCCAAACCCCATTCAAAATCTGTAAACTGACTGAGAACAGCACACTCTTTTATGTCATCAGCTAACCGGGAAAGTTCTCACAAAGCCTGCCAATTTCCCTGTAGGACGGTTTCCCAAAAAGAAAGGAGAGGGCCCATTTTCTTCTCCTAAAATGCTTTTAAGAGCTCTTTAGCCTTCCTGTTTAGACCCCTTCATCACCAATGTCCCTTAAACGGGCCCTAAGATAAAATAGAATGCAAATTTCAGTATACGTAAACGTTTCTAGCCTACATAGGAAAAGAGAGCCTGAGGCTGGCTGTGAAAGATTCTGTAAAACGGTATGGGAAAACAATACTTTAAATATCTGGAATCAAAGTTATCTTAGATGTCATAATAAACTCTGCTCTGAATCATATATTCACGTACATGGAAAAGAGCGACATCTGTAAAGTATGTGTCAGTATGAATTTACCTGCTCAGCTTCCAGCATTAGGGACAATGTTTTTGCACTTTCATCTCCTGGGTTTGGGGGCACACCAAAAAGACAAACGCTGGAGTCCTTTCATTACAGGTCCCCCACTACTCTGGGTAGGGACCTGTCCCCGGGCCAAAAGGGGGGCCAGACCTGCCCAACACTTGGGAGCGGTGCCCCGGGGATCCATTTAAACCTGCTGAAATTCCCAAGCTTTGCCTGTGAATTTCCTGGCTGTTTTTTTCCTTGTTTTGTTAGTTTCTTCACGTTTTCCTGCCTCGGCTGTTTTCCCACTTGTCTTTCTTCCTGATTTTATCTTGCTCCTGACCGTGTTCTGACCCTTTGGCGGGTTTTTGTTTATTCTCTTGGTTTCTGATTTAAGGTCTTACATTACCATTCTGTTGCTGACCCAGACTGTTCGATATTTCTTCCACCCAACGACCCCAGCACTTAGTAGCGTAGAGACTGTCGCCCCCGTTTTTGGGTTTCCTCCAGGACAGCAAACCCCAATAGGCAGGGACAGTGGGCGGGTTCCCGTTAGGGGCTCACTACCCTCCCTTGACGACAGTAGTTAATAGGCGAAACCTACAAGAAACATGAGAAAAAATGTTTTCATAAGTTTTTAAAGAAATTGACTTTACCTTTTTTGTACCTTGCTAAATAAGAAAACATTGAAAAGATCAGTCCAGATGTGGTCTCCATTGATTGGTAGCAGCTAGTGGATGCTTTGATGTAGGCAGTAGGTAAGCCCCAGGTAGGTCATTAGGTAGGGCCCCATAAGTGAAAAAAAAAATAAATTCATCTCTCCCCGTTCTCCTGAGCAGCGGCAGGCCAGCTTCTCCAAGTGAAGCCCAGCATAGGCGGCATTATGATGTGACATCATCATGCCGCCTACATCAGTACTCATGTTTAACGTCTGGTAGGTCTAAGGCCTAAGACCTTAGGCCTACTAGGCTGAATAGTGGGGCAGGGCACTGATGGAGCTCTGCACTGCTAAGTAGTTTAACTGTTTGTGTGTCCCAAGGATGCTCAAATAGTTAAATGGACCGTGCAGGTGTGGAGATCGAGGGCATGTGCTTGGGACATGCCTCTAATCGCTCAGGATATGCTGAGACAGGATGCACTGGCTCCTTGTAGTGGCAGGCCACTGTATCACAGTATGGGTAGAAGTAGATTATGAATTTCCTAGTTTACATTTTTTATCCAAAAAATTTTTGCTCAAATGTTGCATAAAAGAAAATCCAGTGCTATATGCAGAGTCTTACAGCCACAGAAGGTTTCATTCGCTACAACCTTTTTACGTTTATATCACAAGTCATTCAGCTGCCAGATGACAGCAATGACTTGCATGTTAAGTCTCATTCATTTGAATTTTGCTGAGTGGGTGTTTAATCTGCTCTGTGATTACATTATTCCCAAGAAGAAGACTTTTCTGTCAGTGATGGGCAGGATGTAATGCAGAGTCAGCAAAATTCTATAACCATTAATAAAGCATAGGGCTGAGGGCTATATAACTGCATGTAACCATTTTATCTGGCGCATTTTTTGCCTCCCACAGACTGATAATAAGGATCTTTTTAGTACAACATTTGTGGACCACAAGAGAAACCATGGGAGTAGAGTTGCAATTAAGATTTGAGTCAATGTCAAATTTGACCCAAAATAAAGAGATTCGATTAAAGTCTGTCCAAATAAAATTTTGGCAAAAAAATTCAAGCCTAACCTTAACCCTAAATTGGGGTTAGTTTAAAGGATGCAAGCACAAAAAGATTCTAGCGTCAATCCGGGAGTTCAAAGTAAAAGCACCAAACTTTATTGACATATATATATATAATATATATTCATTAAAAAAAAGCTTTCTTAAGCATATAATAAAAAAACCCTTTTTTTGCTCTATTCTATGTGTGGAGTATATATATATATATATATATATATATATATAATATATATTTATTACACTATAACTTTTTTCAAAACTGACAAAGGCAGTGATCAGGGCAGCTCACAGTCTGTCGTGATCACTGGCTTGTTACACACAGCCCTTGGGCTACTCTACGTCCCCAGGGCTGACTGTGCAGCTGTTCCCCGGGCTCTGTCGCGTCACCGGGTGTCCCGATCACCTGACAGAGCAGGGAAACCCTTTGATTAGGGTTAAAGCACCGGGGAGCGGAGGTTTCCCCCGCTCCCCAGCGCTTGCAGGAGCTGTGCTGGGAACAGAGCTGTGTAGTACAGCCCCGATACCAGCGCTGCTGCGGCGCCAGGCGACGCAAACTCCAATGTCTGCAGCGACGTCAAAAGACATCCCTGTAGATGAACGACCTTAAATGCCCGACGTCAAAAGACGGTGGGCAGTTGCTAAGGAGTTAAATCCCAGCTGGGTGATCACATGATCTGCTTGCATTAACCCTTATGGGGAATTATTTTAAATAACAATATTAAAGTAATATAACAAGCATAAATATTAAAAACAACTAATGCTTTGTGATATAGTATTAGACTACGAAGCTTCCATTAATGTGCATAAGCTCCAAACCCAGGTTGAGACGCGCTGTCTAGGCAACGATTGATGCTATTATGTGTTGTACACATGCGTGTTTAGTGATTTTCACGCGCATGCGCAGTGTTCTGCTGTGGACGCCGTAGCAGGCTTATGGAAATTCATTGCACTCAGTGAGGAGGAACGTCTCTGCACAAGTAATGCAACTTTATATATTGCACCTGTACACTAATAGGATCACTTAAGTTTTATGATATGTATTTTTTACTATGTGTAGCAGGATCTTATGTATTACGTGTTTTACGGGTACAATTGCTTTTTTTTATACACAATTCACGTATTTTCACTGTAATATAATGTATCTATAATTTTTTGCACTATAACTGTTTGATTGTAACATAATGAGCTGTATTATTGCACTTCCTATTTAAACTGAGTTGCACCTTGTGTTGTTGCTCTGTTCAGAGCTGAAACGTTGCTGGGATAAATAAACACAGTTTTTCTTCACAAGTGCTGTCCGTTTACTATTTTTGAAGTGGCCTAGCCAGTCTTAAGACCTTAATCCCATAGAAAACTTATGGAGGGAGTTGAAACTCCAAGTTGCCAAGTGACAGCCTCAAGATCTTAATGATTTAGAGTTGATCTGCAAAGAGGAGTGGACCAAAATTCCTCCTGACATGTGTGCAAACCTCATCATCAACTACAAAAAAAGTCTGACTGCTGTGCTTGCCAACAAGTATTGTTTTCCAGAGGGATCAAATACTTATTTCTCACTGCAAAATGCAAATACATTTATGTAATTTATACAATGTGATTTGGTGGATTTTATTTTGGATATTCTATCTCTCAATTTTAAAATTAACCTACCTTAAAATTATAGACTGTTCATGTCTTTGTCATTGGGCAAACTTACACCATCAGCAAGGGATCAAATACTTATTTTCTCACTGTTTATATATCCTATGGTTAGAGAAAGCAGTTTAGGAACGTCCCAAACTCCAGTTTTTTTCATTAGTTCATTCAAACTAGGGTCAAACTGAACAGGTGAATATTCAAAAAACGTAAGGGATGAGTCAACACACAAATTCCTTGCAAATCTGTGAAATTATAAAAGGATTCTCTCCAATTACACCCTATGCATTGGACAAGGTGAAATCCGTAGAAAGAATTGACCTGCTTTGGACAAAAAAATTTGCACTGCAGGTCAATGTTTTATAACTAGAGTCCAATCATTAGAACAAGGGTCAAGCATGTGCATCACACCTCTATTCAAATTCTGTAGGACTGGAGAAGACTGTGGAGGGCTGTACTTGGCTATCTTCATCAATAGAGTGTGAATGCAGCGCAAATGCTATTTGTCTACTTTATCAAAACGCTAACTGACTTCACTAAGTGATTCTAGTGAGGGTTCCATCAGTGTGACCTCCATCAATCAGATATTTATTACCTACCCTGTGCAGAAAAGATAAATTTAAAACATAGGAACACCCCTTTAACTTTAGTTTATAAACCGTATACAGGAAACTCCTGAGCTCCCCCAAGTGGTGACTGCAGGCAGCCAGATTAGGTCTATGTCTATGCTGGGGATTTAAGGTATGTTCACACAGCGTGTCGGATCAGATTTTTTGATTTTGATGATTTAGATTTTTTAGATGCGTGTTTTCACCCGTGTTTCGGAATCTAAATGGACCCTTACATGCATCTAATAATGTGCAGTGTGATTTACATTGTTTCTAATATAAAACATGCATCAGTGTTCAGATGAATGATCACCGATGCGTGTTTTAAATTGCGTTTTTCTGATGCGTCTTTTGGATCCATCCAAAGAAATGTCATGTCAATTCTTAGTCTGTTTGATGCAGCAGACATCCTATTTAAACCTATAGGGTGCATTGTTACTGCAGCCAAAACACACACCTGCGTGTTGAATGCATTTTAGATGAAATTTTTGCAGCAATTTTGGAAGTGTTTTTCTGATCCAAACATACCCATAGAGCTCTGTATCATTAGAACAAAGGTAAAACCACTTAAAAGATAAATACATAAAATAGTCAGCACAAAATTTTTAATCTATCAAAAAAAAAAAAAAATATTAATGTAGATCGTGTAGAGCTAAGGTGATAATATAATACCTGGAGCTTCTCTGTTATGGTGATTTCACTAAATATTGAACTAAAAGGAGTGTTTTTTTATTATGTCGATTTACTATATTAAACAGACAAATACTCTTTTGGGCCAAAAAATAGGCATTGTATTATAGTGAAGTTCAATATATATATATAGTAATAGCTTCTCATTGGCTAACCAAAAAGCATCATACTTGCAAGCTTTCATTAGACAGAAGCCTATTCATCAGATAACAAATGATTGACTGGAAAAATAGCTAAAGATGTAACATATCTTATACTAAGACATTGTACATTGAAGGAGGATACTTCATTAACACTTTCTTGACAAAAGGGCTTAATGAAATGGCTCTTTGTTTTTTTCCTCCCTGCCTTCCAAGAGCCAGAACTTTTTTTATTTATCCACCTACATAGATAAATGAGGGAGTTTAGGTTTTTTTGCAGGATGCGCTTTTTGATGCTACAATTGACAGTACCATAGAATATACTGACAAACCAAAAGAAAAATTTTTAAGTGGGTTGAAATGTAAAAATAAAACATATTTGTGTCATGTTTGTGAGGGTTTTGTTTTTACGTGTTCAATATTTGGTAGAAATGATGTGTTATCTGCATTCTGAAAGATTCCAGCAATACCAAACATGTAAGATTTTTGTTATGTTTTAGTACTTTTTAAAAAAAATATAAAGGTTCTCTATTTCTTAAATTTGCGCTGCAGCACCATTTTCTGTGACTAATAATTTTTTGGTGCTTTCACCTATGGACCTGAGTGAGGCTACATTTTTTTTTTGCAGACTGAAGTTCACTTTTTATTGGTAACATTTTGGGGTACATGTAACTTTTTGATCACTTTTTACTCCAATTTTTAGGGAGCATGAAATGACCCAAAAAATGCTATTTGGACATTTGTCTTTTTTTTTTCTTCTAAAGTGTTCAGCGTACGTGATAAATGATGACATATTGTAGTAGATCAGACTTTTATGGACGTTGTGTTACCAATTATGTGTAACTTGTCACGGTTCATGCCACGGTCCCTGCCGTGGACCGTCTGTCTGTCCGTGCCTGCCGTGTCTCAGCTGGGGGCTCCCTGTGCAGGGTCCCCGGCAGTCCTGTTTTCTGCAGTGAACTTGCTGTCCAGTATCCTGTCTTGTGCTTCCTGTCCAGTCTTACACTACTCCTAGGGGTGCGCGCCGGCAGCTTTCCTGCCTATTTATTAGTTTCCTGTTTCTGTTACCTTCCTCTTCACCTCTGACCTCTGCTAAAGAGGAAAGTTCTTGTCTTTACTCTGTGTCAGTCCCATTGCAAGTCTCTTGCAGTTCCCATCTTGTGCTCCTGCCAAGTCCTGACTTAACCCTGTATATGCTGGTTTCAGTTTCTGTGTCATCTGAGCTCCTGAACCTTCTGTCTGTCATCCTGTTAAGTCTGTGGTCTCTGCACCTGTTCATGTGTCCTGCCTGGCTCCTGTTCCCTGCTGTATCCTGTGCCCGTGTACCCTGTTCAGTACATGCCTTATCCTGATTGTATCCTGCTTTTTCCTGTGTACGTCTACCTGCCCAGCAATATGTTTTTCCTACGTTCCCGTTTACCTCCGCCGTGTTTCCTGTCCCGCACCTCGGCTGTCACCACAGGTAGCCAACGTCAGGGTACGAACCTGGTTCCCCCGCACAAAGTCCATTCCGCTATTGCGGCGGCTCTGGTCGAAAGACCATAGCCCCATAGACTTCTCCGCACCCTGTCGTGATCCTTCAGCTACCACCTCGTCTGCGGTGATCACAGAGGATCCACACCCGGATGTTAGCGGTCGGCGTCGCACTGTTACATAACTATTTAAATGTTTTATTCTTTTATTTGTAAAAGGGGGTCATTTGATTTTTTTATTTTTTCATTTATTTTATACTTTTACTAAAAAATGTTTAACTTACTTTGACTTTGAGTCCTCTTTGTGAACTTGAACACTAGGAGGTGCAATCTTCTGTACACCTTTCTGAACTTTATAAACAATTCAGAAGGGTGTACAAAGATGGCGGTTCTATTACTTCTTGCCCTAGGCAGGAAATAAATAGAAATAAAAACATGGCGACTGTGAAGGCCTACATTAGATTTCCAGATGCCATGTTAATGTATCGGCACCCCGCAATCTTGATGTGGGGATGGCGACCGGAGTGAGAACTGGCACGCAGCACCAAAGGGTTAAACAGCAGGAAACAGAGCTGGTTCCGTTCCCTGACACCAGCCTCCTATGTAGCAGACTTACTGAGTAAGCTCGCTACATGCAGATGGAGGGTGATAGAGGTGGTGACTTAGGAGTTCAGAGACCTTTCATTCTGCCATGGAGAGTGAAATGCATCCATGTAACGAGTCATAAATCCAGGTGTTAGGTTGAGTCCTTGTTACACTGAATGCAATTCATTGATTTTTCTCTTCCTGTCATTCCTGAAATGACCTTAAACTATTAATACTTGTAAATCTATCATACTGTGTCCTCGACCAGGGAAGTGTTTATCCACAGTTGATTGTGTTTGTTAGTGTAATGACACTGGTAGACTCAAGACTACAACAGAAATAATTCGGACACCCATTCAGCGGTTGTATGCAATGATACAAAGGGTTTATTAACTAAACAACTAGAAGGACTAACTGTTGGATAATTAAGTTAATAAACAGCAAGGCATATGAATCAAGGAACATAGTTGATGGAGAAACATCTAAATGCAAGACAATAATGAATTACATGTGACCCTAAGAGTTAACTGTCCCTGAATCCCTCCCTAAACCTGTCCCTGACACCTGACTCTGACACCAACCTCCTCTGACTCTATCTATACCTTAAAGATATCTCTAATCTAAAACTTACCCTTACACAGAAGGTAGGTCTGAGACCAATAATTCAATTATTATCACAGACCACTTAATTAAGGCTAAAAAATAACTTTTAATTAATTAATCATAAAATTAACAACAAACTACACACATGTTCTAAACCCTGACAAGGATATGAATGGTTTTAAGCTAATGATTAGGGACAAAACAATCAATATGTGTCAAGCACTCAAAAAGAACATCAGATATACTCACTGTTTGTTGACACACCTTCTTAAATCTTCAAAAATCCACCAGGAAATTCCTGGATTAGAAAGAGAGTGCAAAATAGACGAATTGTATTTCTGTCCAATTAACATACTAACAAACTCGTACGACCTGTTATATCAACTGGTCATCGCCCCAAAAGGGGAGGCTCCATTATCCTAACTACAGCCCTGAAGAGACCCTATAATTTCCCTCCTCTCCTCAGATCAGCCTCTGCTTCAATTCAATATTAAAAAAGCAGGCAGTCAATAAAAAAAATATAATTGTCAAAACTCCTGACACGTTTCCCCCTCTTTTGCCAAACAATGTCCTCAGGAGGGTTCATCAGGGGAAGACAGGTCATTCAAATACAAAAAGAAAGCATTCGGCTATGATGCAGCCGACAGACCAATAATGTCCCAACCTAAGACCTAGAGACTCATTAGACAAAGCAAAACAGACAATTATAAAAACACAAAAAAACTTAGATTCTCAAGGACTATAACAAACTCTCACAGAGCAAGGGTAGGCTGGACATATAGCAATCTTGAACTGAATATAGACACCTGATTACTAGACAACCTCTTAAAACAGAATAATTTTTTGGAACAAGCACTACATCAGATTACTTAGCCCAGCACGCTTTATAAAAATCCAGCAGTTATCAAGTCACCTTTAATGAGTTCAAAGGTGTATTACCTGAACAGCTCTACTCAGCGCTGGACTGGGGCATCTACCAGTGGAATTTTATTCCGTGGGACCATAAGTGGAGTTGATTATGGGGCCCATCAGTGGAGTTGATTCTGTGGGCCCACCCTACAGCTACTGTACATGGCTTTTATACTCTTTCTTTGTTTCTTCCTTCTTTCTCTTTGCTTTCCTGCCTCTCCCAAGAAGGTATATGCTTTTTAAAACAAACTCTAGGTCTGCCATGCTCAGAGGCCACAACGGGTTTTGCCTGTTCCCCTGTGGGCCAGTCTGAGCTTGGCTGGATAGCTCTGACAGCAATTTCAAATGATTGCATCACAAACACCTCAGAAGAAATCCAATATGAAGGATAAAAAGGCAAGTGAATTCCTGCCATTCATAACAGATGGTAGAACATAGGGACAGGAGATGTTGCCAGACTTGGATGGTCATAAAAGGGCTTTTCTACCTGGGAGATTCCTTTAGTTTGTTGGTTGTATGGGAGGAGAGGTACAATATCTCACAAAAGTGAGTAAATCCCTCACATTTTTGTAAATATTGTCTTAAATCTTTTCATGGAACAGCACTGAAGATATGACACTTTGATATAATATAAAGTAGTCAGTGTACAGCTTGTATAACAGTGTAAGTGTGGTGTGCCCTTAAAATAACTCAACACACAGCCACTAAAGTCTAAATCTCTGGCAACAAAAGTGAGTACACCCCTAAGGGAAAATGGACAAATTGTGCCCATAGTGTCAATATTTTTTGAGGCCACCATTATTTTCCAGCACTGCCTTAACCCTCTTGGGCATAGAGTTTATTAGATGTTCACAGGTTGCGCCACTGGAATCCTCTTCCACTCCTCCATGATGGCAACTGTAGCTACCTACTGCCAGCAGCACTTACGTAGACCCAAACATTGACACTCCCAGCATCATGTTTGACGGTAGGCAAGACACACTTGTCTTTGTGCCCCTCACCTGGCTGCCACCACACATGCTTGACACCTTTTGAACCATATAAGTTTATCTTGGTCTCAACGAACCACAGTAATCCATGTCCTTAGTCTGCTTGTCTTCAGCAAACTGCGGGCTTTCTTGTGCATCATCTTAGTTCTGGGACGACAGCCATGTAGTCCAGTTTGATACAGTGTGTGTTGTATGGTCTGAGCACTGACAGGCTGACCCCCTTTAACCTTTGCTGCAATGCTGGCAGCACTCGTATATCTATTTTGAAAAGACAATCTCTGGATATGATGCTGAACACGTGCACTCAACTCCTTTCGTCAACCATGGTCTGAGTGGAACCTGTCTTGGCAAACTGCTGTATGGTCTTGGCCCCCATGCTGCATCTCAGTGTCAGGGTGTTGACAGTCTTCTTATAGCCTAGGCAATCCTTATGTAGAGAAACAATTATTTTTTTACATCCTCAGACAGTTCTTTGCCATGAGGTGTCATGCTGAACTTCCAGTGACCAGTATACGAGAGTGTGAGAGCGATCACAGCAAATTTAACACACCTTCTCCCTATTCACACCTGAGACCTTGTAACACTAATAAGTCACATGACACTGTAGCGGGAAAATGGAAAATTGGACATAATTTTACATAGAGGTGTACTCACTTTTGATGCCAGTGGATTAGACATTTATGGCTTTTTTGAGTTATTTTGAGGGCACACCAAATTTACACTGTTATACAAGATGTACACGGACTACTTCACATTGTATTACAGTGTTATATCTTCAGTGTTGTCCCATGAAAAGATATAATGTGATATTTACAAAAATGTGAGGGGTGTAATGACTGTTGTGAGACGCGGTACATATGGGAATATTACTTTTAGTCTGTTGTCTTTGTGAAATATAGGTTTGTGACCGGCTTACTTGTGGCTGTTTGGATCTGTTTATCTATAACCTTGACTCAGACAAGCTATTTGATTTTTTTTCTTTCTAACCATTTCAATGTTGTGCTCTTCTCTCATTCATTTGTCCAATTGCCCAGGCATCACTCTTTCAATCTTATGTCTTTAAGTATTTAATATCACATGTGTTGTTTTCTGGCTAACACAGCACTATGCTATTGTTTGCTATCCACTACTTTGTAGTGATCTGTTGTACTTTGAATTTAAAGGGATTGTAACATATTGCTATTTCTCATAGCTTGTTATGAGCCAAATTCTGAGAATAGAGAGATGGCTGCATAGTTCTCTCCCAGGGTGGTTGTTTATATTTAGAACTCCCATAGAAATGTATGGGAAGCACTCTGCAAATGGGGTAATCTCCCTGTTCTCTGGTTTCAGACCTAAAACAAACAGATGTAAGAGCTCCTTTAAGTATCTATTGATCGGGGTTACAAAACTAGTAAATCCACTTTGTTTCCAAATAACATAATCAAATATGTGATTAGGAGTGTGAGTACTTCTTATTTGCTTCTTAATAGAGTTGCATGCATTGCATGAGATACTTTTTTCATTTCCTTTGTGCCAGTTGGTTAATTTTTAGTTAATTAAATAATTGCACAGATGGGAATAACATTATTGTAATTACAACAAGAAAAAGGTAAGATGTTTATAGTTTATATTTGGATTCCTAAGACATAGCTACAAAAAGGAACTGCACAGTTGTGAAGATGCAGGATAGTATATTTGACATAATTGCTCCATATTAAGGTGCAACAACTTCAGAATTTTTTTTTTATAGAAAATATTTCTCATTTTTAATAGATTGCAGTTATAAAGAGGTGTTCTAGTGAATAACAATGATGGCATATAAATGAGCAACTCATGGCTCAGTGGTTTTTATGTTCTCACCACGTTTGTTTGCATTTCCTCTGTGTCCTCCCAAACTCCAAAAATATATAAGTTCATGTGAAATTTAGACTGAGAAACTCCAATGGGGTTAGGGATTGATATGAGGGATCCCAATCTCTGTACAGCACTGTAGAATACGTCAAAGCTATATCAATTAATAAAATAAAGAAATTTCATGTCTGATCACTAAAGACTGTAGGATCTTCATCAATTCCTAAAACGAGTTGAAGGGGTTGTCGAGTTAAAAAAAAAAAAAAAGCGGCTTTGGTCTTGGGGTCCTTGGGATTCTTGCCGATTATGTCATGATTATTAGCATGTGACTCTACAACTAATCCCAGGCATCAGTGGGATAATCATTTTAATAGTAAGAGACCAATTATGCCTGTGAAAGCTTGTAGGGTCATGGGAACAGTTAATGTGACATCATTAGGAGGAGTGGGATCAGAGCTCAGCACTAGAATGGAACCAGTTGGAAAAGTGACTACTAAAATATGTGTAGTCTTGAAAAAAAAATTAAATGAACTGAACTAGAGCATCTCTTAACTTTAGATGCACATGTTCAACTGTTCAATGTTTCAGGACTTATTGTACAACTTGCTGATCTCCAACAAGGAGCTTAAAGGGGTTGTCTCACTTCATTGATTCATTTTACCTCAGTCCTGTTTTCTTGGTTTCACTTTGAATTCAGGGGCGTGTTTACTGTCTTCTACTAGACTGCACTAGAAGCCAGGTCTGTAGCTATAGTGACCAGTGCTGGCAGCCTGTAGGTCAGGATAGATCAAACAGGTCTGTAGATATAGCGACCTGAGGAGCTGATGCAGGCCAAACAAGAGGGGATATCTCAGACTAGGTTGGATACTATTCACAGCACAACCGTCTCCAAGACTTCTCCCGTGCTTCACCCACACTCTGGAACTCACTGCCCCAACACATCAGACTCTGCTCCACTTTCACCAGCTTCAAAAGTAGCCTGAAAACCCATTTCTTCAGGCTTGCCTATAACCTACATTAACCTTGTTGTCACTACTTCCTCCTCAAACATGTCTGCCCCTCACCTCTTGTCTCTTTCCCCCTCCTTGTAGATTGTAAGCCCTCGCGGGTAGTGTCCTCTCTCCCTCTGTCGTGCCAATTGTCATTAATCACTTATCATTGTACTCGTTTGACTTATGTTATGTATGTAACACCCCTCGAATGTACAGCGCCCTGGAATCAATGGTGCTTTAAAATAAATAATAATAATAATAATAATAATAATAATGTTAATGGACACATATTGCAAAGTGACTTGTTTTTGCAAGATCTTTAACATAAAAAGCAATCTTTGCAGTGAGACAACCCCTTTAATGGTGAAATTCACAACAGGTGTTTGATTTCTGAATCGCCCAATACATTTAGGGGATCATTTTGAATTGGGATCTAATCCCTTAAGGACTTGTGTTTTTCTTGGTTGACATGTTAGTTTTTTCCTCTCCGCCTTCCAAGTGCCATAACTTTTTTATTTTTCTACCTGCCTAGATGTAAAAAAAATCCAAACATTTTCTATTATTGAAATTTGTGTGGCGCCGCCATTTTCTGCGACCAGTAACTTTTTTCTACTAACACCTACAGACTTGAGTGAGGGGCATTTTTTATGAGCTAAAGTGTACTTTTTATTGGTACCAGTTTGGAATACATGCAACTTTTTTGGTCACTTTATTCCCGTTTTCAGGGGACGTGAAATTACCAAAAAACCCACAATTTTGGCATTTGGATTTTCTTTCTTCTACGGTGTCCAGCGTACGTGACAAGTGCTGTTTCATTTTAATAGATCAGACTTTTTCGGATGCGATAATATCAATTATGTGTAACTTTTTTATTATGTTATTTTTTTATTTGTATAAAACGGGGGTGATTTGAAATTTTATTTATTTATTTTTTTACTTTAACATTAAGACCCCCTAGGGTGCATCACCACTATGGGGCATGATCATTTATACAGCTGGATCATTTATATAATGCCAGAGGCGTAACAAAGAGCTTCTGGGCCCCAGTGCAAAATCTATAGCGGGGCCCCCACCTAACCAGATACCACTTATAATACTGGTGTTTTCTTATGTTGTAGAAGGCCCTTTGGGCCCCCTCAGACTCGAGGGCCCGGGAGCGACTCCTACTTCTGCACCCCCTATAGCTACGTCCCTGCCTAATGCATTGTTTGTGTCTAAAGAGTTAAAGCCAATTATGGAGATGGTGAACTTGTCTGAGGATTGTTGTTTATGGGAGCATGGTGGCAGCAGTAGCAGCACATATATTATTAGTGTGCGTGCAGGAGAGTGGAAGGGGGAGTGGGTTTTGTGGATTCTCTGATGGCTAATTGGTGAGCACCTGAATAGGGTATATACCTATCATGATATAAAAGGAAATGAGCTTAGACCACATGGGACCGGACCTCTAACCCCTGATGAAGCCAGTTTAGCTGGTGAAACATGTTGGGGAGGTCAGGCATGACGTTTTAAATTGTGATTTCTCACCTCTGTCTACAAGTGTCACCTGCTGCAGAGGGTGTCACAAGGAGGCCTTATATGTTTTGTGTCTATTAGTTTAGGGACGACTGCCCAAGTAGGATGCTTGGGATCCCTTACTGGAGTTAGTAAATTGCTGTATATATAAGGCTTTCCTGTTGGTAGGTGGTGGTCCACCATTCTTGATAATGGAAAAGGAGCTATTCCTTCCTTCAGAAGTAGAAAGGGTTAAATGGTGAGGTTAGAAATCAGGTTTTTAAATAGTGTGTATAGAGGTTAAGCGTTATACATGATAAAAGTTACATTTTAGAGTTTTATATATAGAGAACTGATAGTTTAAGTTTGCATATGGCAAAATAGTAAATATAGTGATAGAGTTAAACAGCGCAAGATGGTGGCAGCTCCAATACTGCGCTGCAACTGGAGGGTGTTAGCTGCAATTACCAGCTGACAGCTATGTAGCGGGATCCTGTTACAAAACCCCTTGCCGGCACTGGGACATAAGTTTACTTTCAGTGTCATTAAGGGGTTAAACAGTCCTCCTCATCATACTTTTCACATTGTGACATCATGAGACCAAGACAAGACCTTACAATTCAACAACAGTACCTCGCCATTGCAAGGCTTCAGTCAGGATGTTCTCACACGAAAGTGGCCACTAAGCTTAAAGAGTCACAGAGTGTCATCAGCAGTTTGCAGCCGAGATACAGAGAGACTGGAAGAGTCACAGAAAGGCAAAGAAATGGACGTCCTTTGGCTCCATCACACACTGATGACCACTTCATTGTAAACAATACCCCGTGGAACCGGATGATGAATGCCACACAACTCCAGGGACCATTAAGAGAGGTGAGAGGCAACCAGTCTTACCTCAGAGCATTCCAAACTATTTACATCAGCGTTGTCTGCGTTCTAGAAGACTGGCTAGGGAATCTGACCTGGCTGATCCCTCTTTCAGTGTAGATGCTCCCTGGCCCCTGCAAGACAATGATGCATGTGCCTGGTAGTGTGGTCAGGTATCCTTGCCTTTCGTCTAGCATGCAGACCACGTTGATGTAAATGGTTACGAATGGTCTGACGTGACACTTGGTTGCCTCTCACCTCCCTTATACGTGCCTGGAGTTGTGTGGCATTGATCATCAGGTTCCGCAGGGCATTGGTAAAAATGAAGCGTTCATCAGTGTGTGATGTAGCCAAAGGATGTCGACTTCTTTGCCTTTCTGTGACTCTTCCAGTCTCTCTGTAACTCTGTTGCAACCTGCAGATGAAGCTCTGAGAAACTCTTAGCTCAGTGGCCGCAATGGTGAAGTACTATTGAGTTGTTGTCTTGATCTCATGATGTCAAAATGTGAAAAGCATGATGAGGAGTAGAGATGAGTGAATTTCTCAAAAATTCTAATTGGCTGATTTGTCGAATTTTTCCCAAAAATTCGGTTTGTTTAGAATTTATTTGCAACGAATCGCATTAAAAAACAGCTATTTCCTGGCCGCAGAGAGTCTGTATGATGTTGTAGAACATTGTGCTATGCAGAAATATGCATAGGGAGCGTGGTTTGCTATTGAAACAATGCTGTGATTTAGTGTGACACGCAGATGACTGCCGCCGCTCTTAGACTCGCTTAACACTTCTTCACTTATCTGGGCAGTTATGGGGTCAAAACTGACCAAATAACTGAAGTGGTAAAGCAGCCTGACAGGGTAATGTCAGCACCAGCTAGAAAGAACCCAGCAGAGGGCCAAGATCCCACTACAGCGTCAAAGAGCACACTCCTTTTACACCGTCATCAGATAATTCCACAGATTATGACATAACCTGTTCTGTTAAAGGGGTGTTATCGTTTCATTAAATGGTCTTCAGAATAAGGGGACAGTGAAAACAAGCAACTTTGCAATTGGATGTCATTAGCAAAGCTGCCTTGTTCTCACAGTGTCCCCTTATCTTGTGTTTTTATTTACACTGATATCCAGTGTGGGTCTAATCCCTCCTCCTTGCACTTCACTAGCTGAGAGCTCATTTACATTCTGTACAGCCCCTGGGTCGATTCACGGGCTGTACAGAATGATTTCAGAGTTAAGGGCTGTAGCATTTTCTGTCTCCACACCTAGCAGAAACAGACTTCAGCAGATTGTACAATGAGAAAACATGACAGTTTTGACCCTTGGGCCTATCTCTCCTGCATACACGCAGATCTGTGCCGTTCTTAGAAAGATGTAATACATCTCCAGCTGGAGAGATCAGTGCTCAGATTAGATTGAATGCAGCCTATGGTATGTATACAGCTCTTATAAATAAGACTGATAGGGAGAGAAAACAGTGGGTATGTGGACTCAGAGGGGAGGGGGGGGGAGTCTCAGGCCAGCAGTGAAGGGGGGATGATGTCATCCAGCATTCACAGAGTTGAGAAGCTCAGAGCAGTGTGAATGAGCCGAAGTAAGGAAGCGATACATCCCCTTTAAACACTGATACATGTAGAGCTACAAAGAGTTACTTTTTTCATTTATTGTAGTGGACTATCTTTGAAATATAGTGTGTGTATTTCTCACATACACACATCTCCATTACAGGCAGGTTATTATTTTGGGGTATTGTTCGCTGCGTCAAAGAGTTTCTTTTTTCACTTATAAGATGAAACACCTTTGAAATACAGCTTGTGTATTTGTCATATACATACATCTCCATTACAGGCAGGTTATTATTTTGAAATATTGCTCTCTGCGCCAAAGAGTTACTTTTTTCACTTATAAGGTGAAACACCTTTGAAATACATGGGTATTTGTAGAATCTATGGGCAGAAAGTGGAGCGTGGCCAAGGACCTAATGTTGGCACCATGGCCCTGCGTCAACATATACAGCGTCACAATCCAGTGGCCTGGGAGAAACATGTTTCAGATGTGGTGGTCCATCCTGCTGCAGCAACAGCAGCAGCACATAGTGGCATGCATCCCATTTCAGGCAGTCAATGCACCACCACCTCTGCCGAATCTATCCTGCATCCCCGGACGTCCTGTCCATTACCCACTACACACAGACGCCGTTTACTGGCCTCCACAGCCCTAGAGCTGAGACTTTTCAGGACTTCATTAGTTGCTGCACTTGCCCCTTTACGGCATTCCCTCTATACCACCCACCTATTACCCATATTGGAGAGACATTCCTCTCCACCTATAATATGGTACTCAATTCTACCATTTCTACTTCTATTACCCTGTATTAGATGTTTGCTTGAAAAAGGCATTTTGCCGAAACGTTGCTATAATCCTACATCTAAATACAATTTGCCCTATTTTTTGTAAAACATTTATTGAGTATGTACTTTCAGCTACATGTTGTAGTGATCTGTGCCGTGTTGTCACAATTAAATATTGAGCTTCCTATAAAGCATATTGGAGGGCAGTGGATTTTCTATTAGTATTGTGCCACTCTCCGGCCTGATGCTGCTGCTGTTGCTGCCGTCACCTCCACACTGTAATTGTGCCAATCTGTGGCCTACTCATGCTGCTGGTACCTCCGCAATCTGTCATTGTGCCACTCTGTAAACTGCTCATGCTGCTGCCATCTGACCACTCTCTCACTCAACCACCCTGTGGTTTTCTAATGCTGTTTCCATGCTCCACAACTCTATGATGTTGCCACTATAGTTGGTTTTCCCCTTCTTTTAATATGTCACAAGGAATGAAAAGGACAAACACAAATGATTGTGTTTTCGGAGAAGTCGTAAGACCATTATGACATGGTCCTCTGTTTGCATCAGGATTATCTGATGATAAAATAGCCAAAAGCAGGAGTGGATATAAAACACAGATGACATGCAAATATTCAATTTACTTGTTATCTCTTTTTTGTATCAACTTCTGTTTCCTTTTGGCTATAGCAATACTGATGGATTATTGACCGATTTAAAGGGGACACTGACGGGTCAAAGGAATGGCAAAATGATTAGTGACGTCAACACAAAATTACTGCCGACACCATCTCCTCTCTTTCAAGGGGTGGGGGGGGGGGGGCTCTACATGTATCACCGTTTAACAGAATCACGACAATAAGTAAAAAAAATTAACTCTTTGCCACAGATAGCAACATCCCAACAGATTGAACTGCATGGATTTCAAATGTGTGTATGGGAGAAATACACACACTGGATTTGACAGAGTTCCCCATAATAAGTGAAAAAAATGTACTCTTTGCCACAGATAGCAGTATCCCAACAGACTGAACTGGATGAATTTGAAATGTGTGTATGGGAAAAATACACACACTGGATTTAACACAGAGTTCCCCACAATAAGTGAAAAAAATAAATCTTTGCCACAGATAGCAATATCCCAAAATTAAAAACACTGGTTCTGGAATAGGTGTGTATATGACACACACCTGTGTATTTGATAGGTATTTCACCCCAGTAACTAGAAAATCAGAAGTATTTTGGAGTGTGCAATCTAGTGCAGCTACAGACAGATGCTACTGCATAAGAGACACAGAGACAAGTGGCAGAATTTAAGATGGCTGCCCTATTTATAGGGTTGTGACACTACAGAAGGTGGCTGGCTGCTGATTGGCTGCATGACCGCACATGTCATTAAGGGTGTTCCTTTCTTTCTCCCATAGTTCTTTGCCCAATGTCACGCCATGTGCTCGCGGCCATTTTAGATTCATTACCGCGAATCGCCATGAACTTCGGCTTCGTTCAGAATCAAATTTTTCCTAAAATTCTAAACGAATTCCACTTCACTCATCTTTAATGAGGAGGACTGTTTAAATCCCAATTCAAATTGATCCCCTAAATTTATTGCGTGATTCAGGTATCAAACACCTTTTCAGAATTTTTCTATGTACAGCAACTTTTTTTTCAGATCCTCAGATAGTTCTTTGCCATGAGGTGTCATGTTGAGCTTCCAGTGACCGGTATGAGAGAACATGAGAGTGATAACACCAAATTTAACCTGCATTCACACTTGAGACCTTGTAACACAAACGAATCACATGGCACTGTGGAGGGAAACTGGATAACCCTTTAATTACATGTAGGAAAAATCTAAAAGGACCACTTTGTCTTAGTGAGGGGTCATAAAGGTTGGACTCATATTGACTGAATATTAATTGTTGTGAAAATATTTTATTTCAATCATTTTTTATAATTTTGAATATAGGTCTCGAACTAAAAAGTTTGTGCCCCCTATCTTTGGGGCCTCATAATGCACAATAAATAGTATAAGGGTTCCTCTGGGATTTTCGCAATAAAAGAGACATGGCACTTGCACAACAAATGTAAGTCTTATATTGTGGGAGTCCTGGAGCTCAACCTAAGGATAGACCAGCATGGACAAATTACCCTCTGAAATTCCAAATTCTTTGCCTCCTTAACTCTGTTATATACGGTGCAGTGTGTCCCTTGTTCTGTATTAATAATAAAATGAGCATTATACAGAAATATCACCTTCAGATGGTTAGGTTATAATAGGGCTGATTCTATTTCTTATTTCTGTTCAATAAATTCAGTGCAGAACTAGAAGGGGAATTTTTCATGACCTTCTAAATCATGCGGGGATCTCGTGGACAGCTCCACCAGCTATATTTAGCGAGGACTTCATTGTTTCCATTTAGTGCAGCTACCCACCATTTATAATTGAATAGACAGTGTAATAATAAATGGAGCAACATGATCAGACGAGGCACAAGGACAGTCAGCGACTTAACGTGATTATAGTGAGGTCATTGCTATACCGTAATGATAAATGCTGATAGAAGGGTCATATGAAAGGCTTGGGGTTTGTATCTGAATTTCTGTCTACTTGTTTCGGTCCACTATCTAGAGATCTGATTGGTTTCTGAGGAAACTGGCCAAACAGTGCTATATATGAGTTATTACATTAAGTGTGAAAAGGTAAAATTAGCGCTCTATTAAATTAGCAGGCTTCTTATGGTATTGCTGCATAGCCCCACCTATTCACTTGAAGAAAATGAACTGTAATAACAGACAAAACCTAAGGATACAAGTAGCTCTGTTTTTATAAAATTGCAAACATTTTTGATCACTTTACATCACTTCTTAAAATGACACATTTGAAAGGGTTAGGCATCAGTTTAACCCCTTAAGCCCGACGCCTGAAATGTAGTGTATGTCCTGCTCATTTTTTAGTTTTTGCCTCCTTGCGTTTCAACAGTTGTAGCTTTTTTATTTGTTTGAGGCTTCGTTTCATTCGGGACAAGTTGTACTTTTTGGGGGAATAGTTTACGTTCACTTATAAATTATTGCAAAATATTTTTTCAATTTATTTTTAATCTCTTACGTTTTTTAGTTTTTTTACACCATTCACATTTCACACTTAATAACTTGTTAGATTAATTCTACAGGTTATTATGGTCATGTGGTTATCTAATGTGTGTAGGTTTTCTTTGTGTGTGTAATGTATACACAATTATTTTTTATTAAATATTTATTTTTATTTTATTTACTTATTTTATTTATTTTTTTCTACACTTTTTTTTGTTTTTTACTTTTTTTTTTTTTAAATCCTAGGAAGGAATAACTGTGTTACTCTTTTTTACATTTAGTAATGTATTAACATATTAATTTATGCTAATACATTATAATCTGTGTCAGTTTGACACAGGCAGCAGTCAGGGCAGCACACAGTGTGCCCTGATCGCTGGCTTGTTACACAGACAGCCCTGAGGCGACTCTAGGTACCAAGGGCTTACTATGCAGCCGTTCCCTGGGGTCTGTCAGGTCACCGGAGTCCCGATCACCCGATAGAGCAGTGGCAAGCCCTTTGATTATGCTGTGATCGTGGCAATCAAAGGGTTAAGCGCTGGGGAGCTGAGGTTTCCCCTGCTCCTTGGCACTTGCAAAGACTGTGCTTGGAATAGGGCAGGCAGTCATTAAAGGATTATAAAAAGCTATGCTGGTCAAAGGGGGGTGAAGGGGTGGGTGGGGTTAAAAAAAACGGAAAAAAAAAATTAATTCATCCAGGTAGGTGCTCACTCCGTTCCAACACTGCCCCTTTTCCTGGTGCTCTTCACTGATGATGCCATGTTCATTGGTCATGTGACACTGCAGTCAATCACTGGCTCAGGAGTCATGTGCCATTAATGCACAGAAAATGGCTTGTAGAGAACTTAGGGAGCAGTAGCAGAGTTGGGATGGAGAACTTTCACAAGTAAGTTAGCTTTTTTATCTACATATTAATGTCACCTCACCTTTTCTCCCCTTCCCAAACCAGTAGAACCATTTTTAAAACAAGTAGACAACCCCTTTACATCTCTACACTGGTCCCTCAACATACAATATTAAGGACGACCATTGTATGTTGAGACCATAACTATGAAAAACTAGTGATTGCTTCTGAGGCCCCAAATGTCACTAACATAATACAGAATGGAGATTAAAGAAAGTTATACAGATCACTAACACAGATAAAGTGTGTCCTTACATATAACATCAGAAAGAGCTGCTGGAAGCTGGAAATCACTTTGAATGTTAAGGATAGGAGATTCTTTAGGTCATGTACTTCATAGGCAATGTACCAGAAAAAAGAAAATAGGGCTCTCAGCTGGTGCCCGAAGGATCCTGGCACCTGAAAAGAGCATGTCGTACTGTACTGTAGAGAGGCTCTCCTAGACCACCAGTCACTGCATACACCTCACTATTACATGTAAGAGCAGTGCAAGATATGTAGTACTGCACTGAATTGTAGAGAGGCGCTATAGACCGCCAATCACTGCATGCACCTCACTAACACAAGTAAGAGCAGTATATGACATGTAGTACCGCACTGTACTGTAGAGAGGCGCTATAGACGGCCAATCACTGCATGCACCTCATTAACACAAGTAAGAGCAGTACAGGACATGTAGTACTGCACTGAATTGTAGAGAGGCGCTATAGACCACCAACCACTGCTTGCATCTCACTAATACATGTAAGAGCAGTACAGGACGTGTAGTACTGCACTGTACTGTAGAAAGGCACTATAGACGGCCAATCACTGCAGGCACATCACTAATGCAAGAAAGAGCAGTACATAACATGTAGTACCACACTGTACAGTAGAGAGGCGCTACTAGACCACTAATCACTGCATGCACCTCACTAATACATGTAAGAGCAGTACAGGACTTGTAGTACCTCAATGTACTGTAGAAAGGAACTATAGACCACCAATCACTGCATGCAGCTAACTAATAAATGTAAGAGCAGTACAGGACATGTAGTACCGCACTGTACTGTAGAGAGGCACTACTAGACCACTAATCACTGAATGCACCTCACTAATACATGTAAGAGCAGTACAGGACATATAGTACTGCACTGTACTGTAGAGAGGTGCTACTAGACCATCAATCACTGCATGCACCTCACTAATACATGGAAGAGCAGTACAGGACATGTAGTACCGCACTGTACAATAGAGAGACGCTGCTAGACCACCAATAACTGCATGCACCTCACTAATACAGGGGTTTTACAATTAAAATATTCATGATAATTTGTTGGATCTTCCAACGATCATATCTGAAGCAGATTAGCAGTGTCTGTGACATTGTGTGGGGAGTGTGGATTAAAGATAAAAGGGCGACATGTATGAAATTTGGCGTGGGGACACCAAATTTCATGTGAATAAAAAAGGCATAGAATGCGCCTGATTTATGCACCTGCTCTACAGCGGGTCATTATTCAGGTGCATTTTAGCGCTCGGGCGACAGTTCTGGCTGGGAAAAAAAAAGTATTTAGTCAGCCACTAATTGTGCTGCCACTATAATTTGCAAATAAATTCTTTCCGAATCAGACAATGTGATTTTCGGGATTTGTTTTCTCATTTTGTCTCTCATAGTTGAGGTCGACCTATGATGTCAATAACAGGCCTCTCATCTTAAGTAGGAGAACTTGCACAATTGGTGGCTGACTAAATACTTTTTTACCCACTGCTTACCACTTTGAAAGTGCTCTACCTGTTCCAACTGTAATGTGCCCAGAAATGCCATAGCGAAGCTATAAATCTATAGCTTCACTACCGTTCTAGTGCCCCGTATGAATGGGGCTGCTCCTCATATCGGGCTGTAAAGACGGCAGGTATCTGGCGCAGCCCTGTTCATACATGTTGCCCAAAATGTCCCTGGAAAGACCATTGTATGGGAAGAATATTGTATCCTAAGGCCATTTTAAGTTGAGGGAGCACTGTATTGTGTGTGATAGAAAAATTACACTGTGAGTGCTAACAGGGTTCATAGTGGGAACTTTTTGCCGCACATCTATCCTTAGGGACTGATTTTGGGCTGTGACTGTGCCAATGTAACACATGAAAATGTTTTGATGTAAACCCTTCCATTGTAGCTTTGGCTATATGTTTAGGATTGTTGTGAACCTACACCCAGTCTTTGGTAGCCTCTAAAAGGTTTTCCTCCAGGATTGCCCTGATTTTAGCTCCATCCATCTTCCCATGAACTCAGAGCAGATTTCCAGTCCCTGCTGAAGCACGGCCTCCCCCAACATGATGCTGCCCCTCCCACCCCCATGCTTCACAGTGGGTATAGGATATTAAGGGTGATGTTTTCCTCCACGCACAGCGTTTGACACTTATGCCAAAATGTGCAATTTTGGTATCATCTGAGCCCCTTCTTCTACATGCTTGCTGTATCCCCCAACATAGCTTTTTGCAAACTGCAAATGGGACTTCTTATGGCTTGTTTTCAAAAAGGGCTTTCTTCTTTCTGCTCTTCCATAAAGGCCAGATGTCTCCTAGTTAAGCTATGGATCTCTGCAGCTTCTCCAAAGTGACCCTGGGCCTCTTGGCTAATTTTCTAATTAGTGTTCTCCTTGTCTGGTCTGTCAGTTTAGGTGGATGGCCATGAGGCAGTAGGTTAGCAGTTGTACCCTTTGTGAATGAAGGATTGAACAGTGCTCTGTGAGATGTTCACAGCTTGGGCTATTTTTTTAAAACCTAACCCTGCAATACACTTTGCCACAACTTTATTCCTGAGCTGTCTGGTGTGTTCCTTGGTTTTCAAGATAAATCATGTTCTAACATGTTCTAACATGTGCTCTAACAAACCTCTGAGACCTTCACAAAACATCTGTAGTAATACTGAAAACAAATTACAAAAAGATGTACTCTATTTACTAATTAGGTGACTTTTAAAGGCAATTGTTCACACTGGATTTTATTTAGGTGTATCAGAGTACAGGCAGCTGAATAGCTATGCACACCACACTTTTAATTAGTAAAAATTTGGAAAAGCATGTATGATTTTCTTTACACCTCACATATGCTTCTACTTTTTGTTGCTCTGTCCAATGAATTATCAATAAAATATAGGTAAGTTTTTGGCTGTAATTTTTAAAAATAATGAACATTTCAAGGGGTATGTATACTTTTTCAACCCACTGTATATCACCCTAGGAACGTTTATTTTTAATTATTCATATCAGGTATGAATGAAGGTAGTGATAAGATTCATTAGCAGAGAATTTAGAAAACTTTTAGAAAACTTTAGACAATTTCTCCAAAAACTTCTTAGAAACAACTTTTCTCAAGGCAGGACTGTGTAAACCCCAGATTTCCATTTGGGAATTGTGGTAACCCCCTGATGAATCTACTGACTTCATATTGTTTTCCATTGTTACACATAGCCCTTTTTTTCAGAATAATTCTGAAGTTTCGCAGCCATTGTTCCTATGATATAATGCCAAGTATAGAGATCTGTGGAGAAACAGGTACCGCTGCTTGTAGCACTTCAGATACAAATGTAATTACTTCTTCCCAGAACGAGTAAATCAAAGGACATGCCCAGATCATATGCCAAAAATCCGACCTGGGAAATGGGCATCTATGACATTCAGTGGATGAGCATCTGTTCATTTTGTTCAATCTAACAGGTGTGAGATGACTCTGATGCAAAATAAAGACTTGTATCATTTTGTTACTCGCTGCAGGCGATGCTAAGGGATAAGAAGCAAGTATGTCACTGCAATCTTCCCTCGATAGGTCAGGTATTAGGGATTTCTATTTATCATCAACTATAAAAATCGTTTGCATAGATTAATAATAAATTGCAGGAAAAATATTTCTATAAAATTTAACTTTTAATAGGTATTCCTTTAAACTATTTCCAAAAGAATACGATCAAATCCAAATAAGGGGCTTACCGCACCCTCTCTGATGAGGAACTTCTGTAGGTTATTGGCACGCTGGGTATCTTGTAAGTTTGTTCTAATTTATGGTCACCGATTTACTTTTCATAGAAATAGGGAAATAGGGAGTTTAGTTACGCAGGATCCTTCTTTTCAGGACGCTTTTCCTGCAAGGGATTTCTGTTAGGGTAATTTAGGTAGTGAAGAGTTAATAGGCTATGTTGTCCTCTTTATTTTTGCCCATATCCCTTTGCTCTATGTGAACATAGAATCTTTCTCCTAAGCGGGTTACTATCCCTGGTGATCAGCGATCATCGTGGGAGGGTGCGGTAAGCCACTTATTTGGATTTGATCATATTCTTTTGGAAATTGTTTTAATGTATACCTATTGAAAGTTAAATTTTATTGAAATATTTTTCCTGCAATTTGGTATAAATTGATATTTCAATGAGGCTGTTTTTGAGTCTCTACCTTTCCTTTTTCCAACATTAATAATAGTATTGATCATAAAAGCAAAACTAATTATTCTTTTGGCATTACAGCAATATATTCCACAGCATTTTACAATAATTGTGAAATTTAATCTCCATTTGAGAAGACAGGGTTGAAAAAAAAAAAAAAAGGAGAAAAGGTAAAAAGTGCTTGATTTGTAGAGTGGTTTAGCCAAGGTTTGATAGAATCGGGTAGTACACAGAAAGGTGGATGAGAGAGTGACCCAGCCATTGTCTGTACAAAAGTTATCAACACAGAAAGTTCTCATGTGAGTTCATAACTATTGGATCCAGCACTTCAGCTCTGTGTACAGCACCAGGGACAACATATTGAACACCTCAAATAGCTGTTGTTGTTGCAGATTTCTGTGTTGATAAATTTTGAACCACAAGAGATATTGCAAATCTGACTGCGGCAGTGGATTTCTGAGACAATTTTGGTTGTCTTTGATAAGCTACATGACCACATTCCCATTGGAAAAACTTGCCCTTGAACCAAAATGGCAGCTTTCAAGATGGCGGCCATGTTCCTGACCTAGTCTAAAAGATAGGCGCCCTTCACCCATTACTTACTGGGGTATTCAGATAAGCCATTTTCATTTAATTTCTAAAATAAAAAGGTATTATGGGAACTTTCACTCACTCTGTATATGTAAAGATAAGAAGTGCATAAAGTGTAAGGTGAAAATGCTAAATCAAGAAAGGGCAATGGAAAAAAAAGGAGACTAATTAGAGAAAGTTGTAGGCTTTCCTAAGAAAATGTGTTTTTTGGGCATGCTTAAAACGGAGGATGTGGGAAATTAATTTACGGCGGATTCAGTATTTAAAATCCGCTGAAAATACGACTATGTCCAGTGCTGGGTTGGCCTCAATAGAAAATCCATTTTGTAGTCTACACAGCACAAATATTTAATGAGGAATTTTCAACCACCAGCCCAACGGCGGAAAAGAGAACATGTTCTATCTACCACCGCATTTCCGTCAGATTTCTGTAGCCACAATGTACAGGGCCGGCGAGAAATCCAGCCGTGGTTTTTTTTTTTGGGCAAAAACCAGCAAAATATCTTTGTAAATTATTTTAACTAAGCTGTGTAGACATAGCCTAAGAGTGATGTGTTTAAATTGTATTCTGTACTGAATAGGATTGCAGTGCAGAGACTGACACAGAGTAGAGGCATCAGGGTAGTGCCCAGCACGGAGTAGAAATATCAGGGTAGTGCCCAGCACAGAGTAGAGACATCAGGGTAGTGCCCAGCACAGAGTAGAGACATCAGGGTAGTGCCCAGCACAGAGTAGAGACATCAGGGTAGTGACCAGCACAGAGTAGAGACATCAGGGTAGTGCCCAGCACAGAGTAGAGACATCAGGGTAATGACCAGCAAAGGGTAGAGGCATCAGGGTACTGACCAGCACAGGGTAGGGACATCAGTGCAGTGACCAGCACAGGGTAGAGGCATCAGTACATAAACAGCACAAGGCAGAGGCATCAGTGCAGTGAGCAGCACAGGGTAGAGGCCAGGGACATAACTGGGCTCCATAGTAAATTTTGGATGGGCCCCACTACCCCCCGCCTCCCCAACCATGAATATTTACCGGGACCTCTTAAGTCATGCAGTTACTAGATAATACAGGGAGCGATTTCCTCAACATAGATGTCACCATCATACTGCTACCAAACAAATCTCATTATACCAAGACCAACATTACCAATAACGCTATTACATATGGACCTGACTATATCGGCAGCACACAACCACAAATTACCACCCCATAGTGACTGAATAACATCATTGTACTATTACTGAATAAAGATCAATATACAAAGACTAATATTACCAGCATATAGTGACCATATAGTGATATATATATATCAGTGTACACAGGTGCCCTACAGACTGTATATTACTGCCATACACTGACCATATAGTGGTAGATACATGTACACAGGTTCTGCAGGCTGTATATTACCACCATACAGTGACCATATAGTGGTAGATACATATACAGTCTGCAGAGCCTGTGTACATTACCACCATATAGTGACCATATAGTGGTAGACACCAGTGTACACAGGCTCTACAGACATAAGTGATTTCAGTGCAGCTACATCTTTGTGATTCACTGGTGACGTTTCGCTGACAAGTCGTTCACTTTTTCTTTTCTTCTGCATCCGGTTCAGACCATAATGACAAATATTTTAGAATCCTCACTTTTCCAGCACCTCACTCCCTACCTCCCACCTCTGTATAAGCTTCCAAGAGGTGGCAGAGTGGGTACTGGCAATAGCTTAGAGGCACAGTCTCCTAGAGGGGAGGAGAGGAACATAGGATTCATCCCCTAGAGATTGTGTTACAGCTATCGTCTGTACCCCTCAGAATCATGTTACCAGGTAGACCCCATTAGATAGGTTAGTAAGCCCTAGGTAGGTACATTGGTTGGATCCAGGTAGGTAGGTAGTACATAGGCCCCAGGTAGGTAGTTATATTTGTCCTAGGTAGGCAGTAGTTAGGCAGGTCTCTGGTAGGTAAGCTACAGGTAGGTAGGTAGATTGGCCCTATGTAGGCAATAGTTAGGCCCTAGTTAGGTAAATAGTGGGTAGGTTGTAGGTAGGCCCCAGGTAGCTAAATAGGCAGTAGGTGGGCCACAGGTAGGCTGTAGGCCCCAGGTAGCTAGGTAAATAGGCTATAGGTGGGACAACCATAGGAAGGTAAATGGGCTATAGGGGCCCCAAATAGGCAGGGAGGGTTTAGGTAGGCTATAGGGGGCCCATGTAGGTAGGCAGTGTTTAGGTAGGCTATAGGGGGCCCATGTAGGTAGGCAGATAGAGTTTAGATAGGGTATAGGGGCCCATATAGGCAGTCATGCAGGGTTTAAGTAGGGTATAGGGCCCCATATAGACAGGCCGGGGTTAGGTAGGGTATATGGCCCGTATAGGTACACAGTCAGGGTTTAGGTAGCTATAGAGGACCATAAAGGTAGAAAGACAGGGTTTAGGTGGGTTATAGGTGCCATATAAGTAGGCAGGGAGGGTTTAGCTAGGGTATAGGTGCCATATAGGTAGGCAAGCAGTGTTTAGGTAGCTTTAGGGGGCCACATAGGTAGGCAGGAGGAGATTTAGGTGGGTTATAGGGGCTATATAGGTAGGCAGAAAAGGTTTAGGTAGCTATAGGGGCCCCAGACAGGTTGGCAGGGTTTAGACAGGCTTCATTAATGTTAAAAGGAAATAGCTCACTTACCTCTCTCCACACTCCCACGATGCAACTCGCTCCTGGCCAACCTGTCTCTGTGCTCGGCACAGGCAGCGTGATGATGTGACATTATCGTGCCACCCACGTCAGAACTGTGAGCCATCGCCTGGTAGGCTTAAGGCCTAAGGCCTACCAGGTAGATTAGTAGTCCTGCCTTTGAACCCTTGGGACAGGGAGTGGAGCAGGAGTAAGGAGAGGAGAGTACTGGCCAGGACGGGGACAGCGTCAGCAGTCTAGAGCAAGGACCGAGGCACATATCGTGATAATCTGTACAATGACTCTCCTAGCAAATCATACACCATTTGAATATGGGCACATGATTTTAATGAAAATTTTATCTCCTCTTAGAGCACACAAATACTGATTACCGACCATTTCTCTCCCCCACCTCTCCCTGCTCTTTATTATCTCTCATTGCACTAAGCTGCCATCAGTCATTCACTCTGACCATGGTGAGCCATCTCCTGCAGAGTGTTATCTCTAGTATCAAACTTTTTTGACCTAAGTAAACACTCTGTTCTAGTCCTGCAGCCTGAGTACTACACTTTATAAATCTCTTACACTCAATGTTAGTGTAACAGGAGTAGCTAGGGACAGCAGATCTGATCTGTCAATCTCTGCTATAGACTTACCCACAGCTTGAACAGAAAGTGTGATTCCAAGGCTGATTGTGGCTGTGAAACTGCATGGTGAGAACATCCCTTTAAGTTTCTTATGTCCAGGTCCATGCTGTAAAGCAAATCTTTGGACTGCAGCTATAGCTCACAAAAGAAAGCAAGATGCCTGCCTCTATCATCTTGTGCAAAAAATAGAATAAAAATATATCATCAGCAATTGTTTCCATTTTTCCATTTATATTTTTCATTAGTAAACTATAAGTTATTAGATTCCCTTTAACTGCAATGTCCTCCCCCACACAATGATGGTTAGCAGAAGATGCTGACAACACAATCCAGCCTCTGCACAAAGCCAATTATATTATTTACCTTGTTGATGATTAGTGCTCTACCAGTATGTAATAAAATTCACACTAATTAGCCCGAGTTTGTATTTTGCATATAATTGAGCTGCCTCTAGAGCTGACCACAAAGTGCCAGAGATTAAAATTGCTAATGACGGAAAGAAAACAAAACTGCAGACAGAATCACTGTTTATGTCTGGGAAGGAGAACCTAATAAATATTAAAAAGTCATTTCAAGGAAGTGAGACAAGATTTTTGAGTTTTCGGATTTAGTCAAAGACTTTATAGAATGTTTAAAAAAAGCAAAGTTTAGCGTTATATGTACCTTGTGTAACAAGGGAAAACCTAGAACAGAGGCCCCACCTATTCGCACCACCGTGTGCATTTATCCCCAGTTATAACATGTTATTTGTAGCACCGGTTTCCTCATTTGGTAACAATGTACCCAATGGTCCAGACATGACCAGGGGTGTAGCTATAGGGGGTGCAGAGGTAGCGGTCGCTACCAGGCCCTGGAGTCTTAGGAGGCTCAAAAGAACTTCTACTGAATGAGGAGATACCAATATAATAAATGGCACAAGGTTGGTGGGGGCCCTTTTATGGATTTTGCACTGGGCCTCAGAGCTTTAAAGGGAATCTGTCATCAAATTTATTTTTTTTTAATTGATGAAATATTGTGTTCATTTTTGTCTAAATTTTTAGTATATTTTTTTCATTTAATTTGTGGTAAGTATTAAAAAATGCATAACAATTTTCAATATTTCCCACTCTTGGCCACCAAAGGGAGCACATTAAAGTAAAAAAAAAATTTGGTTCATGTACAAAGAGGATGTATTACAGCACTGCTGTGAATGTGGGCTGGTCTGGTGGTGACCTCACTCTCCTCCCCCTCCACTGTATGCAAAAGGAGGAGGAGCTGGATTGTAGACTGTGTAGCCACTGAATCACCATTTTGTTGGTGACTGAGGACACCCTACAAGCTTCTGTGTATCCATAGCTGAAAAAGGAATAACCAGAGTGAAATTGTGATTACATTTAGGGCTCGTTCACACGGCTTATTTTGCCGCGAATTGGCGCCGTACTGCGCGCCGGATTTGCGCTGCAGTACGGCGCCAATCCGTCGGAGTCATTACGGTAATCCACTGCTCTCATAGAGAACAGTGATTCCGTCGCTCCTCCCCGCTCGGCGAATCCGCCGCGGGGGGAGAAAGTGACATGCACATTATTTACGGCGCGTACGCGCCGTAAACGATGCATTGCCTATGGGGCCGGGGAGCGGCGCCCCCGCCGCCCTCCGGCCCCGCCCCCATCCCGCCCCTTATTCACGCCGGATTTGTGAGCTCATTACGGCTCACAAATCTGTCGGGAATAAGCCGTGTGAACACAGCCTTAGGGTATGTTCACACGGCATCTTTGACTTTGTGTTACATACGCTTTTGGATCTTTTTGGATCTGTCTGTCGGTCCCCAAACGGACCCAAACACGTATCGAATAAATAGCAATGTGATTTTACATTGCTGTTTATTAGAAACAAGTATCGGCATTCACACGAGTGATCGGCGACGTGTGTCTCACTGCGTCTTTCAGACCCGTTCTAAGAATTGAATGGATTTTAGTGGCAAAATTTGTAAATAACAATTTTAGCTGCAAAATCCGTAAAAAAAAAAACCAGATTTTTTGCGTCAGAAGAGAGAGAACTTTATTAGCGGCAAAATACATAAAGAAATGGATTTTAGCGGCAAAATCCATAAAGAAACGAATTTTAGCAGCAAAATCTGTAAAAAAAAAAAAACCTTTTTTTTGCCTCAGAAGAGAGAAAAATTCATTAGCGGCAAAATCCGTAAAGAAACGGATTTTAGCGGCAAAATCCGTAAGGAACGAATTATAGTGGCAAAATACATAAAGAAACGGATTTTCAGTGTCTGAAGCGAGAGAAATTTATTAGCACCAAAATCCGTAAAGAAAAGTATTTTTTTGCCAAAATATGCCTCTGGACATGACTGCCACCGCCGCAACCTAATTTTGCTTTGTTCCTGTGATTCAGATATTGATAAATCTGTTAAAAGTTCTGTGTGGTCATTTTTTTAAATTTATTTGCATTTAGGAAAGATTTTTCGGCAGGATATTCCGAGACTTGCAGCTTCACAGCAGCGAGACAGCTACAGGTTGCGAGAGCCTGCTCTATTACTGTACATAGTTCCCATTTACTGCCTTGATTACTCTCCATACAAAGCTGAAAGCTGCTTACATAGTTTGTCAGTTTTCTGCTGGGTCAGCTTAGCCCTGGGTGCACTGGTCAGTAATAGGAAATTTGCTGTGGTGAACAACAACATAATTGGTTGAATTTGCAATGATGAAAAATTGCTGCAGAGCTTTTGCCTTTCCCAAAATACGTATATTGGGCCTCATTTACCAAAACTTTCTAGCAGTGAGACTATCTATGTTGCCAATAGCTCCCAATCAGAGCTCAGCTTTCATTTCTTATAGTGCTCTGTAAAAATAAAAGCCGATTAGTTGCTAATGGCAACAAGGGCAGTCTCACTGCTAGACAGTTTTCATACAAAAGGCCCCATGGTTGTTATTTTACATCCATCGAATCTGCCATTAATGTATAGAGTGTCCTATTATCAGGTACACTGGGGGCCCCATGTCATGGGTTAAAATGCCCTCCTTATGATAATGATCTTTTCCCTTTGGGAAAGTAACCTGAGGTAAAGGGGGTTTTGAAGGACTTAGGGATTTTTTATAAGAGCACCCATCACATTTAACATATATTTTTCATAGTTAGTGGGTTAAAAAAAAAAAGGAAAAGGTGTCCATCAAGTTCAACCAAGGGGGGGGAAAAAATGTGGGTGAGGGAGGGAGACAAGGGCTTCAACCCCAGCCTCCCTTTTTGGTTAATACCCTAAAATTCCACAAACCCAAAAACCCAAATTGCTCCAGTGGGGGCCCCCCCCTCTCTGACCCCAGAGCCCACCAGCCAGGACCCGGGTTTTTCCCAAAAGTTTAAGGGTACGCATTAATATTCTTTAGTGTCAGGTAGGTTTTAAAAGCCTTTCTTGAAACTCCAACTGTTCCTGCTGTGACCAGCTTCTGGCGGCTATTCCACAGATTTACAGTTTCTTTCCTGAAGTTTTAAACCCCTTTTTTTTACCCAAAAGGGAATTTTCCCCCTTGTTTTTGAGGGGTTTTTACGTGAAAAAATTTTTTTCCCCATACTTTTTGTGGGACCATTTAAATTTTTTTTTTAAATTTTAATCATGCCCCCCCGAACCCGACTTTTCTCAAAAACTAAATAAGTTTAATTCTTTTAAACCCTTTTCCCCTCATAACAAAGATGCCCCATTCCCCTTACAATTTTGGGTTGTTGTCTTTTACTTCTCTAGTCCATTGCATTTTTTCCCTATAAAACGGGGGGCCCAGAAGGGACAGCAAAATTTAAGTGAGGTCGCCCCAATGTTTTTTGTCCCAGTTTTTATTTAATACACCCCTTGTCCCAGGGGGAAGGCCCAATGTGTCTTTTTAACCCCCTTTCCCGAATTTCCCGTTTTTCTCGGCAATGTCGGGTTGGGGGTTCCCCCCAAATTGCATATGGTTTTTTTAATGGCAAACTTGCGTGTCCCCAAGCAAAAGGCCCCCCGCAAGATCCCCGGCATAAAACCGCGGTAAAATTCCCGCGGGCATCATCCCGAATCCCCCACGGCCGGGTGGGGTTCGGGCCGCGGGGGTTTTAACCCCCCTCGATGTTGCGACATGGGGACGCGGCCCATCGCGCTGGGACGGCAGGGTGGGCTCCTCCCTCCCCCGGGGTCCCGGGCGGCAAACGGGTTTTCAGGCGGTACTGTTTCCCTACCGGGACACCCGGGGGAAAGTAAAGGGACAGCAACCGGGTTGCCCCGGGGGACGTCTGTTGCCCCCAATTTGCATTGTGGGCACCCCGTGACGAAAAGGTTGCCATGGAGCCCAAAGTATACGCTATAAGCTGTGTGTTTAATCTCCTATTGCATAAACGATCTGACGATCGTTTATGCAATTCCCCCCCGGGGGAAAAGTGGAAAAAGTGTGAAAAAAAAATAAAACACAAACACAAAAAATAAAATAAAAAAAAAACGTTTTTACCCCCCTTTTCCCCTTTACAAACGCCAAACGCCTCAAAAAAGATCAAAAAAAAAAATAAAGTACCCTATTTGGGTTTTCGCCGCGGCGTGGGGTTTACCCCCCCTATAAATCTGTCAGTTAATTTAACCCCTACGTGAACGCCCGTTAAAAAAAAACAAAAAAAAAAAATCACAAAAGGGGTTTTTTTTTCATCCCGCAGCACTAAAAAAAGGGGGTAAAAAGTCATTTAAAAAATCATATAATATCAAAGTGATGCCCAAATTTCAACGGGGCCCGTTCATCCCACAAAAAAAAAATAGCCTTACACCCGCCCCTTTATACGGAAAAAATTTTAAAATTTTGGCTATTAGAAAATAGCGATGCATAAAAATTTTTTTTTTAAAAAAATTAAAAAAACTCTTTTTTTTTAAAAAAATTTTTTGGGTTTCAAATAAAAAAAAAACTACATTAAAATTTGGGTTTTCAAAAGAAGGTTTAACCACAGAGTAAAAATGACTTGTCACGGAAAAACTGCACGGTGAAACCCCATTAAAAAAAAAAAAACACGCTAGGATTTTCAGTATTTTCTTTACCCTGCCCTTAAAAAAAAACGGGGTTTAAAAAACCCATCATAAAAATCTTGTTTTTCCCCCCCAAAAAGTTACCAAAAAAAAATGTCAAAAAAATCCCGCAAAAAAAAAAGTCCCCAAAAACAGCTCCAAAACGAAAAAAAAAAGTTTGGCTCTCAGGGCCGCGCGATTCAAAAAAAGTGTTTTCCTTTTCAAATAAAAGTTTTTTATTGGGGTAAAAGCCCGAAAAATTAAAAAAAAAATAAAAAATGTGGTTTCGCGTAGTGTTAAACAAAATGCTGAGTAAAACTAGATGTCAATTTATACCCCACAGTGACCGCTTTTTAAAAATAAAAAAAAAAAAACACTACCAGGAATGCTGTATTTTGTTTCCAAAAAAGCCTCACAAAACCCCTTTAAAAAAAAGTGATCAAAGGGATCCCCATGCGCCCAAAAACAAAATACACCCCTTTGATGAGATCCCTGAGGGGTGTGAATCCAAAAAGGGGCAACTTCTGGAAGGGTTTTACCTGTTCTATACTTTGGGGGCTTTGCAGATCGACAGGGCCCCCACCAATATCTGTGCCCCAAAAGCCAAATAACCTCCCCCCTTATACCCCCGCCTGCGCCCAAAAACAGTTTACCCCACATGTGGGGTATTGCCGAACTTGGAAGAAATTGCGTAACACTTTTTGGGCTTTATTTCCAAATTCCTTGTAAAAAATTAAAATTTTCATAAAATTGAGATTTTTGGGAAAAAAAAATTTTTTTATTTCTTTTTTCACAGCCGAACGCTAAAAAAATTTGTGAAACACTGGGGGTCGTATACTCACTACACCCTGGATATATTCGAAAGGGTCGTAGTTTCCAAGGGGTTTTTTTAAGGGGTATTTATTAAGTTTTGGCCCCTTAGGGTTTCCCCCAAAACAAAAATGGCCCTAAAAAAAATCGAATGAAAATGAGGCCTCAGAGTCCATTTGGGTCTCCTCCTATTCTGGGGCTTGTGGTTACCAAATAAATGCACGGGGGCCAATATGGGATATTTTGTTATCTGGAATAAATTTAAGTTCTTTCCTGATCACTTTTTACCATATTCTTGGAAAAAATTTTTAAAAAAATTTAAAATTCAAAAAAAGTAAAATTTTTAAAATTTTCATTTCCATTTTGCTTTAATTCAGGAAACACCTAATGGGTTAAAAACTTCCTAAATGCGGTTTTAAATACTTTAAGGGGTTGTTTTTCTTAGATGAGGCCATTTATGGGGGTTTTTAACATACAGGTCAACCCAAAGTCACTTTAGAAGGGACGGGTCCCAAAAAAAATGTTATTGCAAATTTTCTTGAAAATTTGAAATTACTACTAAATTTTTAAGCCCCCCAAAAGTTTTAAAAAAAAAAAAAACATTTAAAAAAATGATGCCAAAATACAGAGACAATGGGAGATCTATTATCAACATTTTTAGTGGAATAACTATTTTTTCATGCAAAAAAAATTTTGGAAGTTTTAAAATTTTTAATTTTTTTCCCATAATTTTTTATTTTTCCCCCAAAAAAAACAAAATTTTTTTGGGCCAAAAAATTTCTTCCTATCTTAAAGCCAAATTTTCAAGGGGAAAAAAATCTCTGAATCCATGATAGGTTAAAAGGGTTAAAAAGTTTTTTTCAATAAAGTGAAAGACAGATTTAAAAAATGGGGGTCTGTCAAAGGGCCAAAAGGCTTTGGCCGGTTTAAAGGGGGGATACACGCCAATATCTTATTGCCCCAGAGGGAGCTATTACATGCAGCTGTTTTGTAGTCTATGATCTTTTTTCAACAAGCGATTCTACAAGTTTTTCTCCCCCTAAGAATACATGCCTGCCCTTTTTTTCTACCCAAAGCAGAACCTTACTTTTTTCCACATGAACCCCATTTGCCCAAATGGATGCCCAAGCACTCAGTGTGTCCGGTCTGCTTGCAATTTTGACACTTCCATAATTTCATACCCTACATAGTTGGTGTCATTTGCAAAAAAAAGAAAAACCCTGCTATTGATCCCTTTCCCCCTTACGTTATAAATACTTTAAAAAAAAGAGGACCCAATACTGACCCTGGGGGGAACCACTCATAAGCGGGGGGCCATTTAGAGTAGGGGGAACTTACCACCACTCTGAGTACGATCCCTAGCCCATTTTTTTAATCCACTTACAAAATGTTATTTCTAACCCAATGGATTCAAATTTACCCAACAAACCTTATGGGGGGACAGTGCAAACCCTTTGCAAAGTCTAAAAACTACCACACCCGCCCTCTATCCAGACTTTACTCCCTTTTCTAAAAACGGGAAAATTTGGTTTACCCCCTTTTCTTGGTTTAAAACCATGGGGCCCAAACAATTAAAAAAAGACAAAACCAGTCACCTAAAACCGCATTGTTCAGCAGTTTTCAGCAGTTTTAAAAACTGTTTATAGCAACTCCGTGCTCAAATCCGCGCTCCAGGGAAACGCAAGGAAGTAGTAGGTAAGGCAAAAAGATGGATTGGCCCGGGTTGTTGCTAAAATCCAAATCTGTTTATTTGAAGAACAACAAATAGCAAATGCCAAAAAAAAAAAAATTGGGGGGGACGACCAAAAAGGGGTGGCGAGCTGACGCTTTGGGCTACGTACTCCCCTTTAGCAAAGACTAAGGGTAGTACGTACCCCGAAACGCGTTAGTCGCCCCCCTCGGTCGTCCCTTGCAGTTTTGTTCTTTTGTGGCATTTGTATTTGTTTTTCTTCAAATAAAAGTTTTTCGGTTACAACAACCTTGGTGAATCCTTTTTTTGCCTTACCTACAATCACTAATAATATTGCATTTTTTCTACATATTAATGTAAATTATTATTTTTAAATTATTATTTTTTTTAAAGCGCCATTGTTTTCCCGGGGCCTGTACATTCGAGGGGGTTAAATACTTTCATAAGAAAAAAGAGTACAGTATAAGGGGAAAAAAGACAATTTGCACGACAGGGGGAAGAGGGACCCTACCCGCAGGGCTTAAAAATTCAAGGAGGGGGAAAGGGGGACAGGGGGGTGGGGGGCAGACTGTTAGGGAGGAAGTAGGAAATTTTAGGAAGGTTATAGGCAACCTGAAAAAAAATGGGTTTTCAGGTTGCTTTTAAAGTGGTGAAAAAGTGGGGGAAGGTCTGATGTTTTGGGGGGCAGGGGTTTCCAGAGTGTGGGTGAAGCACGGAGAAGTCTTGGAGACGGTTGGTGTGGGGGGGTATAAGGGGAAGCAGGGAGAAGGTCTGTGAGGAGGGAGAGTGCGGGGGGGGAGATATTTGGAAATTGGGGCGAGATGTATGGAGGGGAGGGTCTGGGGGCCTTTGTAGGCATGGTTAGTAGTTTGAAATGAATTCGCGGGGGCAATGGGAACCAGTGAAGGGTTTGGCAGAGGGAAGGAGGAAGGAAAGCGAGGAGAGAGGTGGTAAGAGGGGCGCAGTTTTTAAGGATGGATTGGGGGGAGCGAGGGTGCTAGCGGGAGGCCACTGAGAAGGATTTGCGTATTAGGGGGGATGACAAGGGCAGGGAAAAGCATTTTTTGTGGGTTTCAAAGCGAGGAATGAGGGGAAAACGAGAAAAGTTTTTCAGGTGGGGGCGGCAGGCAGGGTGAGGGTTTGGATGTGCTTTTTTGAAAGATAAAACGAGTCTAGGATTCCCCCAAACAGGGGACTTGTGGGCCGGTAAAAGTGTAGACCCGTTGAGTGTAATAGGAGTTCGGGGGCAGGGGTAGATTTGGATGGTGGAAAGATATGATTCGTTTTCTCCACATTTGTTTAGGGGAGGATGAAAGGAGGGAAAAGGAGGACAGACAGTCAGGGGTCCGGGAGAGTAGAGAAATGACATTGGGCCCGAGATGTAGAGTTTGGGGACTCAGATACAGGTGGTAATGAAAACCATGTGAGGTTGATGACCAGGCCAAGGGGGGTAGAAGAGAAGAGTAGTGGGGCCAGGACGACCTTGGGGGACACCAACGAGCGTGGCGGGGGGAGGAGGTGGAGAAAGAAAAAGAGAGAGCTGAAAGTCCATCAGTGAGGTACGAGGAATCCCGGAAAGAGCCCAAATCCGTGATCCGGGGAGGAGAGGATTTTTAGCAGGGGGAATGGGCACAGTGAAAGCAGAGGGCAGGTTCCCAAAGGGGAGCCCAAATAGTTGGGATGAGGCTTTAGCAGTTTTTGATCATTAGTGACTTTTTGGGTTTGGGCAGTTTCGGTAAGGGGGTGGGGTTGAAAACCAGATTTTTATGGGTCAAGAAAAGTTGGAGGGGAGGGGGGGGACAGTGAAGATAGACTGCTGCTGAGGAGTTTGAAGCAAAAGGGAGCAGTGAAGGGGGGATAGTTGGGAGAGAAGAGGGTCAAAAGGGTTTTTTTTTTTTTTGGATTTTGGGGTGATAGTAGCATGTTTAAAGGCAAAAGGAAGATGCCCGAGGTTATTGATTTGGTTGAAGAGATGGGGGAGTGCTGGGGTGATAAAGCATGAGGTTGGGATAGGGGGGGATGGGAGTGGGTCTGATACAGGGAGTGAGGTTGAAAATTTTGGCAGTAAGGGGGAGAGCTTGTCATGATGACCTGGGGGGAAGCAAATTTTAAGGGGAAGAGCAGGTTTTAAGGGTAAGGGAGGGTGGTGGGGCTGGGGCTGAACTTTCTCTGATAGGTTGTCTTCTGGGGAAGTGAATGGCAAAGTCTTGCTGAAAGGGGGATGGGGAGGAGGTGTTGGGGACGGAGAAGAAGTTGAAGGTTTTAATAATTGTCTGGGTTTTGGGACAGGGGGGGATATGGGGTGGGGAAAAAGTTCTGTTTGGCTGAGGGTTTTGGGGCGGACTTAAAGTCTGAGTGATTTTGTATAAGGCAAATTTTTATCAAGGGTGAGTTTTCTTCCAGACGTTCAGAATTTTTGGAAGTCGTCTCAGCTGTTTGGTATTTAAATCCCCTTATGAGCCCCTCAAACAATTTTTCCCCCAAAAGATGTTAAACACTGGTTATAATTCCCTGGGTAAGACTTGGACCTTTTTAAAGTGGGAACTACATTTGCTTGCGCCAGTCTCCGGGCACTTCCCAGTCACCAGAGAATCTCTAAATATAATATACGTGGCACGAGATAACCCAGCTGAGCGCTTTAAGGACTCTTGGGTCTATGCTATCGGGGCCCGGGAGCCTTGTTCACTTTAAATTTTTTTTTTAAATTTGGCTTGGACCATTTCTACACGGGCCCAAATCAATTTATAAAAGAGTATTACAGTACTGGTAACACCTACTCTGTTCGGGGCCCACCCCATAAAACTGCTTTCTCATCATTTTTTACTAACTGAAGGGGACTATTTACACCTCTGCCTTCTCATGACCCCCCATGCCGTCCCCATCACAGGTTTTAAGGGTCCTTCATGCTCAGATTTTTGCCTTTTGGATTTATATGTTTAAAAGAATTTTTTTGGGTTTGTCTTGTTGAATTGGCCACCTCCCTTTTTCATTTGGAATTTTTAGCTTCTTTTATCGTTTTTTTTTACAGATTTTATTAAGTTTTTGAAATTTTTAAAAGGCTGATGCTGACTTATATTTTTTAATGCCCTTTTTTGTTATTTATTCCCCTTTTAACAGAAGGTAAAGCCATTTTGGGGTTTTATTTTTTAATCGCCTTTATTGCAAACCATAGGAAATTTTTGCTATTTTTTCCCCCAGAGTATATGAAACTTTCCCATTTGCCTACCCCCTATTTGCTAATAGCTGCTCCCAGTTTGGGCCCTCATTGCGCCTTCAAAAGGCAAAATTTGGGCCCTTTTTAAAATTAAATGTTTTGCCCCCCCCTTTTTTTTTTTTCCCCCGTTTTACTAAAAAGAATTATATTTGGTCACTGTTACCTAGATTTTCAGAACATAACCCCTCCAACAAGTTCTGCTTTGTTAGAAATGACCGATTTCCAAAAAGAGCTTCACTTCTAGTGGGGTCCCCCAAAAACTGCCCCCTAAAATTATCCCTTTAAAAGATTGGGGGAAATTCCCTTCCTTTTCAGTTTATGCAGAACCGTGACCCAGTCGATCCTGGGAAATTAAAGTCACCCATTATTATCCTGTCCTGCCTGGTCCCCCACCATTTGATTATGATCTGTTCTTTATCTCCTCATGATTTCGGAGGGGCTATAGATTACGCCAAAAGTAACCTTTTTTGCTTAACCCCCCCCACGTTCCCCCCACAATGCTTCCAATCTCCCGCAACCTCGCCTCTATTTCCCCTTTCCATTTCCTTCTATCACTCCTTACTCAGACACACTTCTTTTCCCCTTCTATTCGCTTTGTCCTTCCTAAATAGACTAAATACTTCAAGGTTTAAAACTGTCTTCTTCCATAACTCATAGACCACAGGTAGTGTTGAGCGTTTATTATCGACAAAGTTGAAATCGGCACAGTTTTTATGGTGATGGGTTTTTTTTTCAAAATAATTTAGGTTAAAATCGTGCATCCTATTAAGATCGCTCCCTTTTTTGGGGCTTCCTGTAATTTTGGCGGGCCAGCAAATAAAATTCAGAATAGAGCAGGTAGATGTGTGTGCAGCAGACTGGGGGTTATGGGTTTCGATTGGCTGGAAAAAATCCATGACTCGTTTTAATAGAACACGTTTCCCGTTCACCCGTGTCTCCCGGCCTCAAGCGAAGGACGTCGCTTGTTGTGTCCCAAAAAGCTCAGTGAAAATTTTTATATTTCTTACGAGAAAATTTTATTTTAGCTGGATCCCTTTCAATTTTGTTAGATTGAGTTGGGGGGATTTTATATAGTTAGGGAGAAATTTTAAGGAGCATCTACTGCTTAAAGGGACAGGGGGGAGCGGAGGGGGGGCCCCCACGGGCGAACACAGACAATCTTAAAGAAAAACGGTAAAATTCACCAAGACTTAGTGTAGACATTTCCTGCAATAGCTTTATTATTTAAAATTTTCTTGAAATATTTCCTGGATATTGGGGGCCCGAAATTATATTAGGGGTACAATCATTTTATAACTGCAGGTCTTTTTTAGGTGCAAAACCCACTTTTATTATCATATACATTTCAGAAAGGGTTCTTTTCAATTTTGCCCATTCCACCTTTATATCACTGCAAATATAATCCCTGTTAAAACATAAATTTTACTAGAAATTTAAAATATTTAAAATCTAAACCCCTATATATTACCCCAATACCTAGATGATTTTAGCATATGTGCATATCTGCCAGTGGAGTAATGCCCCCATAAAGCGGCTCCCCTTTAATGAAGACAAAGTCACTACATGCGGTTTTTAAACACTTTAAATCCCAGCTATCCGACGCTTTCCCCCCACAATTTTAGGGTTCACAGGGGTTCAAAATTTCTCATCTGGAAAAGAATCCTATATACAACG